>JANHFT010006975.1:0-18826 GCA_032467955.1 Pseudoxenodon macrops | reverse complement strand
TGTCCCCATTGATATGTACTCATGCGTTCATGGCCATGTTATACTTATTTATATTCATTTATTTGTACCAATCTCATGCGATCATGTCCATATCTATACTAATATCTGTTACCTTGTACATGTTGACAAAATAAATAAATACAAATACAAAGGTGGAGTTATTTCTTCAAACTGATTTTCAGCAGATGTGTTGGATATACTCCCTTAATTCCTCGCTGGAAAGTCTAATACATGTGAAGGGCATGAGATTCAGAAAGACTTCTCTAAAAATTTCCAAAGATTTCTCTATCTACTATTTTAAGAATAATCTTGTACAGAGACCTTTGGACAAAAAACCAGCAAAATATAAGGGAACACCCTTTCCAGCATGAACTTGTTATCAGTTTGGATACAATTTTCTACTGATGCAATTACAACTAGGATATTCAAATAAAGGTCATGTATAATTTTATAAATAGGGTACTGAAATGTATAAAATGCCTGGCGTTCTGCTTTCTGGTGTCATTTAAAAAAAATACAATACGCTTTAGCATTCAAATAACTTAACAGTGTGTCAGTGTCACTGAAAATTGCTTTGGGTCTTCAGGGCACCAAGTGTTTTATGTAATATTACCTGATCTGATGGCTTTGTTTGTACTTTATAATTTTAACAAGGTTTCTTAGTTGGAAACCTTGCTGAGGGATTAGATATATAGAAGTAATTGCTGCCTTGCAATATTTCCATTTCAATTTAGGGGATTCTCCTGGAGATGATAAAAAAATAACATTGATTGATTGGGCTTGGTTTTCGCAGCGCTCTCTACGTGCACAGCTTAATCTCTAAAGACTCCTGGTGATTATTTCACTATATATAAAAAAAAGAGTTAAGGCATACCTGTGAAGCGATGGACCTATCAGCCTGCTTAGTATATAACCTGTAAGCTTTACGCAAGGGATCTCTGTTAGAAGACATGGAAAAGTAGGTTAGATTTAGGATTAGTTATTTTACAGTTGAGTAGTGCCTAAATTTAGAACATCTAGCTGAGAACTATACCTTGAAGTACCCTTTATATTGCTTTCATCAATTTCAAATCACCCTTTCAATTCCAAGGGATAGTTTATGGAGAAAGTAGGCCATTCTTTATTCAGGGAATAATATTATTCAGAGAATAAAATCCAGCTTCTATATGAAAGTACTTATCTGAGGATTCAGTGTACAGTGCACAGTTTCTTCAAAGCAATGGATGAAGCAGGGCTACATATTGATTCCCTTCCTGTTTAAATTCTGTGTTAATTTGTTGGTCCAGTTGTTCTTTGACCCCAGCTTTATCCTTCCAGTGGTCAACAGGTAATCTCTGAGAAGAGCCTTTTGTGTCTTAGGGTCAATTATTGTAAGAAAAAAATCATGGTTTTCTATAAATGTTTACAAAGCATAGCTGAGTATTGGTGAACATAAAGTAGATTAAGATGTATAGATATTGGGTGTTGTTTTCCAGTCTTCAGGCTCCTGGAGGGCTCAGACTGTGCCTATTACAAAATCTGTTAGAGATCTGGGTCTGCAATTCCCAACCTTTTCTTCTCAAACAGACATTTGTACACTCGCTCTCTGATTAAGGCCTCCTAAGGCAAGGCAATTGTCAAGCTATTATATGGTGCATTTCCAAGAACTTTTCCGTCCTGGAGACAATTCAGGCTGCTATCTTTGGGATCTGTCATTGTGTTCCCAGTGCTCGGAGGCAAGATCTATTTCAGTAGCAGCACATATGTGAAAAAGCAAAATCATTTACTGGCTTAAACTGACATTCTGCCATGAGGGCTCAGACCCCTTGATTCTACTGGGTAATTTGTACTTAAATTGGAAGAAGACTTTGGAGTCACGCTACCATCTCTGCCTTCAAAGAAAGCAAAACCAGAATTCAGCTTTGGGAAAAAGAACAAAGCAAGAAGCCTCTGCCATTTTCTTCCAGGGGAACTTCAAACATTGTGTAGCAAAATTCAAAGTCAAAGTAAGAAGAGGAATATAGAGAGAGGAGGGTACATATGTGAACAGTTATAAACTTGAGTCTGTGAATCCACGAGGGATCACTGCAGTAGTTACCCAGTTGGGTGTTTTGAGCACTTAAGAGATTGTTCTTGCCAGTGTCTTCAGTGATAGCATCTAGTTATTATCATGCTTTCTATTGGATTTTTTTTATTCTATTGCTTTTCAAAGCACCACAGTAATGAGTATCACTTTATAAATGGGCTGCCTTTAGTTTTAGTATTTATTAAATCCTAAATCCTTCCGCATTATGGAGCCGTTTGGCAGAAATCTCACTCATGTTACATTATGAATGTAAAATGAAAGATGGCTTTTAATTAGAAAATCTGTTCCACAGTTATTAGTTTTAGTTTAATGATTTTAAAGAGGTAGATGATTGTAGTTTCCCGTTAAGGTGATGATTACCTACCCTGTTTCCCTGAAAATAAGATCTCCCCGGATAATAAGCCCAATCAGGCTTTTGAGCGCATGCGCTTAAATAAGCCGCTCCCTGAAAATAAGCCCTCCCTGAAATACAGCAGCAGCCATGAGGTGACTACACTCGCCGCCTCTTGCACCTCAAAAATAATGAGACTTCCTCGAAAATAAGGCCAAGTGCTTATTTTGGGGGTAAAAAAAAATAAGACCCTGTCTTATTTTTGGGGAAACACTGTATTTGTTACAATGAGTGAGGCATGGGTTTTCTAAGAATTTGCCTGGTTTTATATTGACGCTTTGTATCAAAGGTGCTTCGCCCCTTTTCTAGTAATAAATTAGTCCATAGGCCTATTCAAGCAGTACTGTCCCTGCAAAACTGCCAATCCAATGGCTTCTTGCTTTAATGTCTCAACTGGTAGCCAAGGACATTTTCTTCTGAATCAACTGCCAGAAATTCAAATCACAAAACTGAGCCATTGATGCTAAGACAGGATAGAATCTGCAGTCCTTCAGAAATAACTTTTCATTATAAGTATTCTTAAAATAAATTAATGAGTCACTAAACAAACAAGCTACCATCTTCAATACTGTTTTTTTCCCTCTCTCTCTCTCTCCCCCCCTCTCCCTCTCCCATGTATGTACATATAAAGTGTGTATATATATATATAAAATGTTTGTATACATGTATGTATAGACCCAGTTTGGTGTAATTAAGGCATCAAGTTGGAAACTGGGAGTCCCCCCTTAATCACAAAACAATTTAGGTGGTCTTGGGCCAGTTACTTTCTCTCAGCCCTAGGAAGGAGGCAATGACAAACCATTTCTGAAAAACTGCAGGGACTTGTCCAGGCCATTTCCAAGAATTAAATACACTTGAATGGAAGAAAAGAACAGACATATATGTATCTATTTTTTTCTAATGAAGAGCTTAGACAACAAATTAGAATATATGTACTATTATAGATTTCAGCTGCAATCCTAGCCATTGTCTGCAAATCTATCCACAACTGAACCATCACAGAGGAGCCAATTGCAAGAAAAATACAATAAACTATGCTCTTTTCAACCTGCAGAGCACTAGAGATATCACAACATTGTGTCCACATTTCCATGAAACTCAGGCGAATGAGATGGAAGGATTAAAAGATATTTCCCTTCTAAAGCCATTGGCAAGACAACTTACTGATGCAGACAGACTCCGGAAGGTCATCCAAGAACTTGTAGACACAGAGAAATCTTACGTAAAGGTATTAGGCATGCTTTACTGTTCCTTTGTCTCTATTAATCTTCCTCCCTTATTTTTGTGATTGCTTTCTGTTTATCAACAGAATTTTGAGAAAAGAAAATAGTAGCCACAGATGCATTTCCATAATGTTATACAATCCTCTTTCAAATGTACTGCTTAGCGATGACAGAAGTTACAGTTCTACAAATTCGGAGGGCATCAAACCGAGGAAGCCTGAATTACATATGGGTGGCCCTCAACTTAAAATTATTCATTTAGCGACCATTCCAAGTTACAACGGCACCAAAAAAAGTGCCTTATGACTGCTTTTCACACGATCATTACGATCATTGCAGCATTCCCTGGGATCACATGATCAAAATTTGGATGCTTGGCAACTGGCTCATATTTATGACGGTTTCAGTTTCCTCAGGTCATGTGATCCACCTTTTGCCGCCTTCTGAAAATAAAAGTAAACGGAGAAGGCAGATTCACTTAACAACCCTGTTACTAACTTAACCATTGCAGTGATTCACTTAACAATTGTGGCAAGAAAGGTCGTAAAATGGGGTCAAAACTCACATAACAACTGTCATGCTTAGCAAAAGAGATTTTAGATTCAATTATGGTCATAAGTTGAGGACTATCTGTACGAACAAGATTTGAGGGAGAGATCGAGGGCAGAAGATGTAGCATAATGAAAGTGAGGAACAAATCACCAGATCTGATCTAGCCACATTATTAGCTTTGGTCTCTTTTGTTAAGGATTTCTAAGAAATTTCCCTTCTGGGAATGCTGCCTAATATCATACATAAACACATAGATGAATGCATAACTTATTTTATAATATGCTCATTGTTTTGACATTTAAAACAGCATATAATAATTAAATACTCAATAAATAGGTTTTTCCCCTAGAAGTGTTACAGCGACCTAAGTTAAAAAGCATTATCTCATAACAATTACCTTGTACCCTCACATGTTAAGAAGAGGGTTGCTTTTAAAAACATGTAAATCTAAATAATGTTTGATGTTCCCCTAGGATCTGAGCTGCCTCTTTCAATTATACTTGGAACCTCTTCAGAATGAGACTTTCCTTACTCAAGACGAGGTGAGATATTTCCGTGGTTATTTTAACTGCTCTCTAATCTTATGGAGGTTATGAGCATTTCAACCGTATCAGACATTTTAAGAGCATCTTCTTTTCTTTCTTCTTTGTGTTAGTTATGCCTTGATGATCAAATTCGACCAACCTCCCTAACAAAACCATTTCTAAGAAGTCTTTAGTTTCAGAAATTATCTTGTCCCTCTGCATTTATTAATGTCATGTACCACTTTGTTTATCTCTGGCTTAACACAATTAAATGTTAGGTATTCTTTTCTTCAGCAGTCTTATCTAAAAATAAAAATGTTTATTTTTCCCCACTTCCATCCCAGATGGAGTCTTTATTTGGCAGCTTGCCAGAGATGCTGGATTTCCAGAAGGTATTTTTAGAGACCCTTGAAGATGGAATTTCCTCCTGCTGCGATTTCAGCACACTTGAAACCCCTTCTCAGTTTCGGGTAAATACAATTGATTACGTTTTTGGAATATGATAATTATTCCCTTTGATTTCCTTCCCCCATCCCCTTTATATTTTCTCCAGTTATAATTTTTTATGCATAAAAACTAAAAAACATTTATATTCTATAGGAAGATTTTGTTCCACTTTATGGAACAAATTTTGAAATACTTTTTCCAAGGTCCTGCTGAGGTCAGGTGAACAGTTTGAGAATCCTCCCAGAAGTGACTAGCTGAGTCAATTAGTTTGTACAATCACACTATAGCAGCATGAGTGAGAAGAAAGTTTATATCAAATAAATGAATCCCTGTGTTTATCTCTAATATTTTAGAGACTTCTATCCCTAAAGCCCCTCATATTTCACAGAAACATCTCCAGATCTTTTCTAGGGGGTGGGGTGGGGGAAGCAATGAAGGAGAATCAAGGAAATTTTAAGTCTATGGTGCCACATTTAGCAACCATTTGCAGGTCTGTAAAACAAAAGTAAGACCATAAGCATACTTACTTAGCTTGATTACTGAATTATTGGCCTCAGTTGTGGTTGCTAAATGAGGTCTACTTGTAGTCACTATGAAAGTTCCTAAATTACTTTCAGATCCATAAATCAGAGTCCATGTGCATACTGCACATCAAACCTAAAGTGTTGTGGTATTCTGGATGAATCCCAATAATTTTCTTCAGACATTTTACTTTGCTCCGTAACCAATATCATGCCTACTATTTATATCTGAACCTCGATTGATAAACTATTTTAAATTTGTGATCTCCTACTAAATGTTCCTGCTGGATAGGATTCATTTCTGTCATTCCTATTGCTCTGTCACTTTCTTGCATTTATCACAAGAGTTTTGTGTAGTTAATTGTTAAAAGCGTGAATAGTAAGATAATACAATTTAAAATGATTGTTTATGATTTCTAGAATAATAAAATAACTTTATTCAGAATATTCTCTGTCACTTTTTAAAATGCATTTAACTTCACATCAATTCTTTTTTTCCGGTCTATGACAAGTTTTGCCATCTGTTTTCATAGCTTCTTTCTTAATCCAATTCTAGCAATGAATTAAGCACCTGTGGTAAACAAGCATTGCATTCAAGAGAAGAAATTCTCATCATAAGGGGCATAATTGAAATGATTCATGTTTTCAGTGAATCACTTTCCATCACATTTGTTGGCTTTAGTTCATGCAAATCTTACATTCATTATCTAATTTGTTCTGTTGATTTGTGTTTGTTACATATCATTGACTTGAAACCACTAGAAAGACGAGATATATTCATACTCATAAATAGCAAAGGCAATTATATAATAACACAAGTTACAAAAGTTTTTTTTATGAAAAACTCTTCAGGAATGCAAAACAGGGCAAAGATAGAAGTAAAGTATAAAATAGAGGAAAACCATGTATAATTATAATGTTCCTTTATTTCAGTGGTGTTCATATAGTTTTCTGTTTACTGTTACTCGGCTGTCAAGCTCCAAAAACCAAGGAAGAAATGTTGGAACTCTTTTAAGCAGTTTTCTTTATTTTTCCCCCCTCACATGTAGACAGAAATCTTGCCAAACAAAAGCAGATTATTATAGTATAGGTAATCCTTTGATTTACAACAGTTCATTTGCTTTATCGTTCAAAGTTACAAAGGCATGGAAAAAAGTGACTTATAACCGTTTTTCACACTAATGACCATTGCAACATCCCCATGGTTACGTGATCAAAATTCAGGCCCATGGCAACTGATTCATATTTATGACGGTTGCAGTGTCCCAAGATAAAGTGAATGGGGAAGCCAGACTTAAGAATTGGGTTAAAAACTTTTAACACCTGCAGTGATTCACTTCACAACTGTGGCAAGAAAGTTCATGAAACGGAGCAAAGTTCTCTTAACAATCGTCTAGCTTAGCAACAGAAATTTTGGGCTCAGTTGTGGTCGTAAGCTGAGGACTACCTGCATAAACATACACTCTGGGAACTACTAGGGAGGAGCTGTCTTAACTCTCTTTCTCCTACACAAGTGTACCGAAACTGTTCTGTGTTTTGCTCCTCTGGAAATCACTCCTTCCCTCCTGAAGATCTGGACAAATTCCATCACATCTGCCTTGGTTTTGAATGGTTTCTTGCATTGTTTGTCATGATTGCTCTGCACATTGAAAATTGAGTATTATGAAATGAATGAATGACTCCGTTGAAGAATATTGTTAGTCTTTGCATAATGACAAAATAAAGTAAAAGATAATGGTCATCCCTAAAATAAGTTTCTCACCTTTTTCGTTTCAGAAACTGCTCTTCTCTTTAGGAGGCTCTTTCCTCTATTATGCTGATCATTTCAAATTATACAGTGGGTTCTGTGCAAACCACATCAAAGTCCAGAAAGTTCTGGAAAGAGGTAATTATCTCCTTGAGGTAAACTAAGCATGATAGAAATGAGGCAAAATAATGTTGTTTTTAAAAATGTGTGTATTAAAAGCATGTCTTAAATTTTGCAGTTGTTCTTCTGGTAACACAAAAGAGTTTGAAACTGCATCTGTTTTTGACACTTATAAGCACAACACGTAGGACTACCTGTGTTTGTCTGTCTTCTTATGGAATTGCTGGTGTGTGTGTGTGTTGGGGTATATTTATTTTCTTGAAAAAAGGGTAGATCCAGTGCTAGTTATTAAAACAGGCTTTTTTTTAAAAGAAAAAGAAAAAAAACCTTTTAAGCTTAAACTTAGACTAACTTTATTGTCACTTTGAATGTACACTAATTGGCATACATTAAAATGAAATTTTGTTGCACACAGCTTTCAAAGGGTCCCTACCTTCCAATATACACTACATAAACACACACACACACACACAATTGTGCATATATCCACATATATGGCATGGAGAAACAACACAACACAGTAACTTTAAATATGACAGCATGTGAAACCTGGAACCTTGAAGAAAAACATTGCTTTGCCAAACCCATTGTGAATGAACTTGCATTTCCGTAATGTGTTCTCCCTGCAAGAATTGGACATAATATTTTGTGTGGTTGGAGAAGTTCTTCATTGATGAGTTATATGTTCTGGAACTAATTGCTGACATTTTTGTATTTTAATTAATGATGATAATTATAGCTTTTACATATGACTAATCATTATGTTTTTAATTAATATAACTGGCCTTGTGTAATGTATTCTTATTTGAAAGGTAAGCATATATGTGTGTGGTGTGAGGGCCCATAGTATATGTGTGTGTGTGTGTGTATATTATACCAACCTGCTTAAGCAGCTAGTAGAGCCATATCAACACCAACCTCAGTTTTTTACTTAAAGCAACATTTCTTCTGGAGAACAGTTTGTGGTGGAATATAGTAGTCTCTTCTACAGGGGCATAATTATAGATTGAAATGGAAAATTACAAACTTTTTTTTTTGGTCTGCTCCTGTTTATTTATTGAAATAAGTAATTTTAACACTTTAAATTGCTTCTTAGCATCTGTTATGTCCGATAAAAAGGCATCATGGTCAACAATGCTATAAAAGCATGTGATACACAGCATCTTTGTCAAAACTAAGCAGATCTGATCAGTGATTAAAGGAGGATCATGCAGAGACCAGCATGAATTTTGGAATGGAAAGATAGTAATAATAGTCTTCAACTTAACAACTGCAATTTGGGCCAGCACATTGCTAAGCAAGGTGCTTGTTAAATGAGTCGTGCTCGATTTTACAAACATTTTTTGCCATGGTTATTAAGTGAATCACTGCAGTTGTTAAGTGAATCTCACAGTTGTTAAGCAAATCTGGTTTCCCTCCCCTTGATTTTGTTTGCTGAAAGTCATAAATGGAGCATGGGAATGCTGCTATGATTGTAAGTGTGAGAAGTTGTCATAAATCACTTTTTTCAGTACCATTGTGACTTTGAACAGTCACTGAAAGAATGGCTGTAAGTTGAGGACTTTAGATAATATTAAAGTAATAATTTGCATTTTCTAATGCTGGTTTAAAAATATATAGAACAGTTCACAATAATTGTAGGCTAACAGTATGGGAATATTTGTTATGAGTGTGTATTTTCAACTACCTAATGCAAATATCAACATAGAATAGCAAAAATACACAGTGCTGTAAGTATTGAGTGGTTTACTTCTGGATTGATAGACATGTTTGAAGTTGTGATAGATATGTTTGGAGTTATTATCTCACAAAATAATGGCTATAGGGGGACACTCTATTCAGGAGACCTCTTTTTCCTGAAGACAAAATGTGGAAGATGGATTCAAATATGAGTTACTATTATTTGGTATTATTTCAAGTTTTTCTTCATCAAATCTAATCAATTCAACATGTTAGATTGCCAGCACCTATTAATAGTATTATCTAATTAAGTCACTAAGGCAGGGGTGTCAAAATCATGTTGTCATGGCAGCGCCACGTGACGTATTGGGACTTTCCCACCCTTTGCGTGGGCATGGCCAGCGCATGACGCATCAGACCGGGAGTTTGACAGCCCTGCACTAAGGTCTTTGGAAAAACCAACAACCTCCCAGCATGCCAGTTCTCCTTTAATTCAGAAACTTAAAATTAGAAGATTTTTAAAAAAATTATGCGAAACGCAGGCATTATTGGAGGTCTCTGCGGATAGGGCTTTGCTCAGGTAATACAACTTCATTGGTTTCCAATAGTATGGAATCCATTCTCTGTGACTAGTTAATGCAGCTATTTGTATATTCTTTTGGGGCTGAAATTCCACTGTATTCACCTTGGGCATTAACTAGAATGCTTTCCTACTCCTTCCCGCCCCAGTTCAGCAAAATACACTCTACTGTCCTTACTCATATCTTCCTGTTTCTGGATAATAGGAGAACATCCAAACTCCAGGGATGGAGCCAGCTATGGGTTTTAATTCCTTGGCATTCTTTGGAGAACTCAGGAACATTCCTGGAAATGATATTGGAATCTGGCATTGTGTTTTGATCTTTCTCCCTTATTTATTAAAGTCTCTATTTTTTAATATAAAAAGTCACAGGGAGTGAGGAGCTTGGAGAATATAACAAAAATGTCAGTTGGCATAGTGGTATCTTCAAATATTATATTGGATACTTCAGAACTAAATGTTCTTTAATCTGCCAGAAATGAGCTCTCGGCAATATATAAAAAAAAATTATAGTGATAATTAAATCATCAGACCCAAGGGAGTTTTTTGATTAATCCTATTCATTTGGGGAAGCTATAATGACCGATGACAACTTTAGTATTTATGTGCCAGATTAACATTATTTGTCTTGTTACTTTGGTTGGATAGTTTTTCTTAATTTAAATAGTCTGTTATGTTTTGTGTAGTTTTTTATTGGATTTTAGGATTATATTAACATCCTTGATCTTATTTTGTTAATTGCCCTAATATTTTTGAATAAAGAGCAGTTAGGCTTTAACTATTGCAATATAGTTGTATATTATTAACAATGTCAACTATAACTGTTTTATTCCATGTTTTTCCCTTTATCAGCCAAAACTGATAACACCTTCAAGGCTTTTCTGGATGCACGCAACCCCACGAAACAGCATTCTTCCACCTTGGAGTCTTTTCTTATCAAACCTGTCCAGAGAGTGCTGAAATACCCTTTGCTTTTGAAAGAACTGGTGTCTCTGACTGATGTAGAAAGCGAGGAGCATTACCATCTCACAGGTACTTCCCAGAAATTTTAAAGAGTTTTGGTTTATATTTAAATTAGTATTTGAAAACTGACACATGGATTTAGCACTGAGCTGTCCAAAGGAGAATTTATTATGCAATTTTCTCAGTGTCTGTATTTAAGCTTTACACTCACCAAGAGCCTTCGATTGCTTTAGACTAATAGTGGCTTGTTGCATTATTCAAGTGCTTAATTAAGATTTGAGCCAGATTCAAACATGGCTTATCAATGGGATTATTTTACTAAACAGTACGTAAGGATAGTCACTGTTAAAAAAAAAAAGTACTGTCAAATCTCTTTACAGCCATTCTAGAGAGGCCCAGGCTGCATATCAAAGGGGAGGTTAGACTTTTCCCAGTCAGGGCAATTTAACAATGACTTATTGTGACATCATATTGTACATCACATAGCACAATAAGCAATGATGTGGAGCTCTTTTTTGATTTTGCTTAATGCAATAAATGATATAAATAATTCTAGTTGTGAATCTGGTTTTAACCTATTATTATAGTGAAACTAGTCATTAAACCATAGATGGGTTTTGGTTAGGGTAAAGATGTGTGTAGATAGATAGCTAAGTCTGAAAAATTATTGAGTAAGTTTGCTCAGAGAAATCACAGGGGAAAATGAATTAAAAGTTTCAGCCCATTTTGTTCTTGTTTAAGAATAGAAGGGATGAAGTTTGCATAACAGCAATTGCCATAATTTGGGGATACTCTGACAGCTCAGATTGTGGTCTGGGAATTAATAGCCTTTCATTGTGCGCTGTCTCTTCTAATGATGATTTATTATTATGACTTATGATGATTTTAAAACCCAGTCAGAGTGAATGAACTTCCCCATGACTTGTGAAATACTTGGGTAGGTTTGGCTGTTCTGGGTATTGTCAACAATATTTCTTTTTGCTAGTGAATGCCTAGGTTTTAAATAATTAGATGCCCTCCCCATCAGAAGGTACCATGTTATTAGTTTAATTGTTAACTAGACTTCAGAGATATAGAATAGAATAGAATTCTTTATTGGCCAAGTGTGATTGGACACAAGGAATTTGTCTTTGGTGCATGTGCTCTTGATATACATAAAAATACAGGATACATTTGTCAAGAATGATAAGGTGCAACATGTAATGATAGTCATAGCGTACAAATAAGCAATTAGGAAACAATACCAATAAGGTTAATATAGGTTATGGGGCTCAAACCTTCTACTAAGAATTGAACTTATATACTTAGATGACTATATGCGGTGCATTAACTTTAGAAGCTATCTCGGTTATGGTGCTAAGCCATTTGTAGGAAGGAATATAAGAGGCTGTCGGAATAGAATATATAGCCCATTTTCTCTTAAGGTCTCAGAGCAGAGATATTCAGATGTTATATGTCATGCCCCTGTGCACGGGGCTTTCTTTATATGACTTCCAGCATGACCACTCTTGCAGGGAGATGGGTGGGTGGATAGAATTCTTGTTTTTACACAGTGTATCCTATGTACTCTGAAACCTTAAGGGAAGCTGATAACTTCTGTATATCCCTTCCTGAAGACTGTTGACTGCAAGGACCTGGATCTCCTAATGCTCTGTATATAATAATCCAAGTGTGAGGGTGAATGAGGTAAGTTCCTAGTAGATGTTGAGGGGTGTACAAGTAGAAGGTTTGACCTAAATAGAATAAGGCCTGGCTATTTATGTCTGACCAGTCCCAATAAAGATAATCTAATAAGGTGGTGCCTCCTGGTGGTCAAAAGCACCACACAGGATTTTATGTGAAAATAGACATTTCTCTCCCTGCCAAGAAGAAAGGTGAAATCATATAAAACCCCATGCATGAGGGCAAGACATAATGCGACATATGTACCACATTGGCCTGAGACCTTAAGGCAGGTACATTAGATGTAACTATCTGCTAAATCACAGTCCTGTCTTCAAAACTGCAGAAGCGCTGAAGGCGATGGAAAAGGTGGCCAGTCACATCAATGAAATGCAAAAGATTTACGAGGATTATGGTGCAGTGTTTGATCAACTAGTTGCAGACCAGAGTGGAACTGAGAAAGAGGTAAGGAAGCCTGAATTCTATTTTTTTATTCACAAATCAGTTAAACATTTGTCTTAGTTCTGGCAGAAACTAAACATGGATTTAGACAGGTGTTAGAATCTCCCCCCCCCCTTTAGATTGGGCAGTTCAAAATAATTTCCTGAAAGGAAGGCAATAGCAGACATTTGTTGTTCTGTCAAGAAAATTGTCTGGATTGTTATCAGAGCCAGGCTTGACTTGAGAGCAATTTTAGTTTTACTCTTAAGAAAAAAGACAGCAACATCTTACTTCAGTTGCTGACCAATACCTTGTGTATTAATGTCTGTTGTTATCTTCTCTGTCATGTAATCTATTTTACACAGTACCATTAAAATATACAAATAGATCATATCCTAGCTTTTAATTGGTTCTTATGAGGTGCAGCTGACCCATCAGTTGTTCTGAAGGCAAATTCTTTAAACGAAAGCCCTGTCCATATGTATATCCTTCTAGTAGTAAGTCTCACTGCACTCAATAAGATTTCGGGAGTAACTGGAGTCCAAGACATGTTAAAAAGAATGCCTCTTCAAAGTTTGCTGCCTTAAAAAGGAGGCTTGTATCATGAGATAACCTGTCACTATCAAGTCTTTCACATTCACTGCTGACATTTTTTGAAACCATTGGAACTGTCAATTTACCTTTTTCTAAAACCAGTGGGCATTTTGCAGTGAACTTTAGATATAATGTTGATTGTCTTCTGTTGAGGAAATTGTCTTCAATTCTCCTCCTTTTTTAGGTCACAGAACTTTCCATGGGAGAACTTCTTTTGCACTCTACTGTTTCATGGCTGAACCCATTCACGTTGATGGGCAAAACAAGGAAAGAGTTGGAGCTCACAGTGTTTGGTGAGTGATCAACATCAATTTTATTAAAAACAACCTTGTCCCCCCAAAAAAATTGAAAACTTAAGCTGTTTTAGGAGGTATGCTTAGGATAGACTTAACACAGGCAGTCACTAATCTGTTCAGATTTGCATTGGTGATTCTGAGAATTCTCATCCCCAGAAAATTAAAGCATTGTCATTTGGGGAACATTAGACCTGGTCCAATGCCTGCTGTCTAGTATCCCACAGCTTTAGGAAAGTACCATAAGGATTCATAATACCACTAACTTTTTCCCATTGGTCAGAACATCAGCAGTAGGCATGGTTTTATCACCATGGCAGTCAGGATTTGGAAGGTGGGCTGAGTGCCCTTAAGACTTTGAAGATTAGTTCAGTAATGGAAGGGATTTATTTTCAGCTGCTGCATTTCTAATATTAGGTATGCAAAATGGATTAATTGCTGGGTTTAGGTAGTCCACCTGGATGGACATAGTTAATTCTGTCTGTGATAGGGACTGCTTGGAGTCAAAATTAACACCCTGCCAACGCCCGATCAGTTATTTCTTCTTGGATATTCTCAAAATGTTATCCTTTGAGCGACCCAGTTAATCATTTCAAGAAAGAGTGCTATGTAGATGTTACATATAAGATAAAATCCAAGCATAAGCAAATGGATCTATTCACTCCCGTGAATTTTCCTGCCTTTCATGTACTTCTATCAAAAATCTTGTTTTTAGGAGTGTTACAAGATCTCCCAGAGCAGAGTTGGATGGCGAGAGGACTTCCTCTCGTTCCATTTCATGCCTAAGGGAGGTCTAGAACTTATGGTCTTCCTCCATCTAGTCCTGTAACTGAACTATTAGACCAAAACTAGCACTCTACTTTGGTCCTTTTGTGGCTTTGCAGGACACCCAGGCCCTTTTAGAAAGAATCCTTTTCATTAACTGATCTTTGCATTTCTTCTCTTGTCACTTATTCAGCAGCACTTGGTGATGTTGCCCTGTGATGGCAGCTCATAGACTATAGTATTTGGAAGGTACCAAGATGGATGCTTTTATCAATTTCATGTGGAAAGCAAATTCCGAACATTAGAATGAATGTCATGTAGCTTTTCTTAGCAGCTATTAAGCCTCCTGTCGATCTTATGCAATTGAATGTTATTTACTGTGTGCAGTTGTACATATAGCAGAATTATTGTTGTGTATTTAAACAAGTATGTTTGTTTGTTTGCTCTCTCACTGTTTTTAATATTACAGGAAACGCTCCCCCCCAATGTTTCTTATACATGTGCATTTCTTACTGTTGAAACTGTTTTTAATATTTTATTTTAATGTATTCTGTATTTGCATAATCCTATTCATAGTGTATCCTATTTTGACATTCAGCTTGGAAGTGTATGTAGTAATATTCTCAGGAATTACTGGCAGGTTCAGGAATTTGGCCCAAGACCTTGACCAAACAGTGAAGCACTTATCAAAATGGCATTTGTGATGCACAGTGTCAGTTCCTGCTGAATTTGAAAAAGTAATAACAGATTAACAGAGTTGGAAGGGACCTTACAGGTCATCTAGTCCAACCCCCTGCCCAAGCAGGAGACCCTTATATCTGCGTCTACCTAGGATCAAACTCACAACCTCCTGATTGTGAGGCAAGAGTTCCACCTCTAGGCCACAGTAGCTGGGCAGTAATTTAGCATGTACTGAAAAGTATGGCAGTATACCAATAAAAGCTATCTTCTCTTTCTTAGTTTTCAAACGGGCGGTCATCTTGGTGTATAAAGAGAACTGCAAATTGAAAAAGAAATTGGTAAGTATTTAGATTACTAATAAATCATGAATGGTATGTAAGTATACAATTGGAATTTAGAGTTATTGAATAAAAAGAACACATATTTTAGGGATATAAATACTCTAGACGTCAATTATCAAAAGAAATAATTTGCTAAAAATAAAGGAATCATCTTTAAGAGCCTTAGATGTTGATTTAAAATGATTATCCCAGCTGAATATGAAACAGTTTGCAAAAACACACATAAGCTATGCTCTTAGTAATTGAGAAGCATAAACCGAGCAAGTTCTCTGTCTTATATTATGACCACACCTAAAAAATAGTAAAAAGCAAGCTTCTTTGGGGATAATATTTGTAATTGTCCTCTCTTTTTGTCTTTCTTTTAAATAGGCAGGTAATGTCCGTAATAATCAGAATGATCTGGATTTGTTTAAATTTCGTTGGCTGATTCCTTTATCTGCTCTTCAGGTTCGACTGGGTAATACAGCAGGTGACTTGATTTTACCAAACATATAATTTTTAAATAGTCTCTATTTTCATCATTTTAAAAGTTTGTCAACCATGAATATATTCTGTTAAAATTTTCATTGCTTCCTTCATAAATAAATATTGTACTGATGAAAAGTTAAGTGTATCAAGCAGGCTATTCACAACAACATTGGAATACAGTTTTAAATGCCAAAGAATTTACAGAAAGAATTCACTTTAGTTTAAAACACTTTTAATACTTTTGTACATTAGGCAGTAAGCCTATTCTTACTTCCTCTGCTTCTCTAAAAACTTTTTTCACTGTAAGATACTTTTGATCCATGATGAAATACTTCTGACAAATGGAACAGAAAAGGCAATCTTTGCTGATTGCCCCTCTTTCCTGCTAATTTCCCATGCCCATGCTACCTTTTACAGGGTTGGGTGATTTTTGGAAACACCAAGAAAGGCAGCAGTGGGGGGTTGCAGAGGGAAAAAGGAAGGGATTGCTGAGAGCCATTACATCCTAATTTTCGTTAATGTGAATCCTGTGAGTAGAATTTGACTCAAGAAAGTCTTATCAACAAAAAAAAGAATCTTAGTCAGAGTTCCAAAAAGGACACAAGGAGAGGAAAAGACGGCTTTATTTTACAGTAAAGTTTTATTGTGACTTCTTTCCCCTTTGCTAAACGGCATCAGGGCTGTGAGTTTGACAGCCCTGAGGTAGACAGAACAATAATTGGTGAAAAGAACTCCCTAAACCAATGTCAAAACAATGCTTTGAAGTATGAATTGTTTCTAGTAATCAATATAGCAGTTGAAATGCTAAAGCATGTATAAAGTATTTTTCATTCTTGCCTTTGATCAATTATAAATTAATCACAGAACAAATTGTAAACACCACAATGTACGGTGCTTCATTGCATGTACGCACAGATGTTTTATGGTTCTAAATTTAAGATAAATTAACTAAGCTTAAGAACAATTCAAAATTTAATTCAACTGTGCAGGTAGTTCTCCATTAAACAGCTACTCATTCAGCAACTTTTAAGATGCTGCTGCTGAACAAGTGGTATTTACCAACAATCCTCCAAATTTCTGGCTGTCCCAGGTCACGTGACCATGATCCGGGTGCTTGGCAATTTTGAGGACTGCAAGTCCCTTCATTCAATGCCCTCCCTTCACTTTGAATGATTGCTGAACAAATGGTTATAACACGGGACCACTTGTACTTCGCAGAAAAGCCAGATCCCAGTTTCGTTCATGGTTTGAATTTTGGAAGACACTGATAAAGTATTTCTTAAAAAAAAAACAAAAAAACAATAACTTCAGCAAAATCCTTGTTGCAAGCAAAAGCCATTGACACAATCTCTTGGATGAATTTAAAGCCCTAATTATATTCTCATATATGAAATTCTTTGGCTAGAGATTTCTAGGTATCGGTAAATGTTTGTAAGAAAGTGTCTTTCTACCCACAGGAACAGAAAACAGCAGTATTTGGGAACTGATTCATACAAAGTCGGAATTAGAAGGAAGACCTGAAACAACCTTTCAGTTGTGCAGCAGGTAGAACCAAAACTTGATTTCTAATTTCTAAGTGGATTATTTCTACTTTCTTCTCCTTTTTAAACAATATCATAAATTAATATTAATAATCTAATCCATGTAAATATTATATTATTTATTTATTCATGTAAGAGTCCCATATACATCTATACTGTTTGGTCAAAGTCAGATGAAAGATTCTTATGATACTATTCAGAGAATTCTCAAAAGTGGACCAGACAGAAGTGCTAATTTGGGGGGATATGCAAAAGACTAACCTGGGCCAGATGCCTAGTTTTGTTCCCCAGAACAGAAATGTTGCTTTGGGCAACAAAACAAGAAGTATATACAAGGCCTCGATAGCTAATCTTATCATTAACTTAATGTTTTGAATTGGAAAAAAAACTATTAAGAGATTTTTACATTGACTTAAATTACTGTTTCTCTCCCCCCCCCTTCTCACAACTACAGTGACTGTGAAAGCAAGACCAACATAGTCAAAGTGATACGTTCAATTCTAAGAGAAAACTTCAGGCGTCAAATAAAATGTGACTTGCCCTTTGAGAAAGCATATAAAAATCGCCTCACACTGCATAAGAATCGAATCCCTGTTTCAGCAAAATTGGGTAAGAAAATATTTTCTTAATACGTATGTCAACATTTTTGTGTGTTAATCTGTGGCAATAATATTAATCATGATCAATTACGTTTCAACAGGAGATGTTAGTTGTATTCCATTGAAAGTATTGGAGAAGCAAAACAAGATCCGTCTATCCCATAGAATGCCTTCCAAAATACTTACTTAGAATTCAACAGGGTGACTTTTTTTTCTTCCCCTTGCCATATTTACTATGCTAACCGTTCTGGGAAATTGGCCTTAGTGTAGAATTAACATTCTAAATGTTCCAATGGGTTCAAATTAATTAACAGGAAACAATGTTTAACTTAGTATAATAAAGAATTAATGTGTGTTTTCCATCTTGAAATAATTTAAGGAAGACATTATTTACAAGCCAGTTGAAATCTTTACAGATTACATTAGTTGAGCTTGAACCAGTTATGCTAGTTCAATACTCCTTTGCTCCATCTGTAACAATGGAAAGATATCAACAAATGTATAGACAATCCTTGTTTACCAATCGCTTGTTCAGTAACCATTTAAAATTAAGGTGCTGAGAAATACATATGCCCCGTTTTCAAAGTGGCAATTGCCACATCCCTGAGGTCCCATGACTAATTGAGAT
>JANHFT010006974.1:45040-64555 GCA_032467955.1 Pseudoxenodon macrops | reverse complement strand
AGCTGTACTGACTCACACACAATGCAAAAGCACACAAAATGGCACCAGCAACAGATTGAACAGGTTTAACAGATTTGCAGAGAACCGGTTCTATGACGTCACCAGCTGCTTGCTACCTACTCTATAGAAACGGTGTGAACTGGTAGGATTTCACCCCTGGTTAAGAGCCTCATTGTTTTTCAACCAGCATATATTTACAATAGTTGTAGTGTTCCGGGGTCATGCTAACACCATTTGCAAACATGGTAGGCAACTTCCAGCAAGTTGGCATTTGCTTAACAGCTGTGTGATTCACATAGCAACTGAAGTGATTTGGTTAACCACTGTGGCAAAGAAGGTCTTAAAATTGAGTGCAACTCACATAACAACCGCCTTGCTTAACAACAGAAGTTATGGTCTTAGTTGTGGTTGTAGGTATTTTGTTTTAGATGTTTTTATGGTTCTTAAGGGGACGCGGTAGCTCAGTGGGTAAGATGCTGAATTTGTTGATCAGAAAGGTCGGCGGTTCAGCGGTTCAAATCCCCAGCGCCACATAACGGAGTGAGCTTGTCCCAGCTTCTGCCAACCTAGCAGTTTGAAAGCATGTAAAAATGCAAGTAGAAAAATAGGGACAACCTTTGGTGGGAAGGTAACAGCTTTCCATGTGCCTTCGGTGTTTAGTCATGCCAACCATGTGAATACAGAGATGTTTTTGGACAGCGCTGGTTCTTCGGCTTTTAAATGGACATGAGCACTGCCCCCTAGAGCTGGGAACGACTAGTACATATGTGTGAGGGGACTCCTTTACCTTAACAATAGAATTTGGCATCTGATTCTGAAAGATAAATGTACTGTGTTTAAACCATGAGTCTGGGAAATACAGATTATAGCTGCTGCTATTGAAGCATACAGCTGAAGGAATAATTTTTAAAGTGTATTTTTACAATATTGTGATTGATAGTTTCATCTAATTGTCAGATTCATTAGGATACTAGTAACGGGTGTCATACTGTGATGCCAATTGATATTGTAGTAAGCTTACTAAAGAGCTTGCTTTTTTGATTTTCCCATTGTTTAATTGTAGTTTACATAGACAATGAATCTTTTTCTAACTATTTAAGGTGTGACTCAAAGAATTCAAGCCTCTGATTAACTCTGACTAGTATTGTAAGCAGTGACCTATATATATATATTTAGAAAATAGACAGGGAAAATTATTTTGCTTCAGATTAATCAGAATAAATATTTTGGTTTATCTTTTTCTCACACACAAACAAATATCATAAACAGGATGTTAACAGCTTCTTTATTGTTCCATGGACACAAATGAAAGAGTCAAGATTCTTAAAAAACCAATCCTGGTCTATTACGGCTTAACCAAGTTCTTCTCAATTTGCCATCCTGGCAACACAAGAGATCCACTTTCAATCCTGTTACAAGTAGTATATTAAAAGAATTAGAAAATTCTGATAATATATTATATTATATTGATAATATATGTATGTTAAACTGGAATTGGTAGCTATAGGAAGTCAGTATATCTTATTTAACAATATGTTGTAACTTGCATTTAAACTTAAGAGCAAACTTGCATCTAATTCAGACTCACATCTAACTCAAATAATATTTAAAGTCCATCCAAATATTTATTTTTCAAATGAAGCCTTTGCATAGGTAATATGGTTAAAGGCAGCTGCTTCAGAAAAGTCTTTGTATTATTGTATAATTTAATTGGTAAAGAAAATTCACCTTTGAGTCTGTGTGGACCCCTAGTGACTGTTTGGACAAGTCCCCACAATTTTTGGTAATATTTCAAAATTGGTTTGTCATGGCAATGCTATAAAGCTATAAAACTCATATTTAAGGCAGAAGTAGAATAGAAAAGTAATTTCTATATTTTGTCTCAAAAATGAAAGTGTTAACATAAGAATTAATAACTATCAATTCCATGGAAGTAATGCTCTTCTTAAAAAGCCTGCCACATCCATTCAGGGACAAATTAAATACTCAAGCTTATAAATTGATCATTTCAGAAACAGAACTTGAAATGCATTACATACTATTTAAATATGGAAAATATATTAAAATATGTTAAATATTTAAAAAGTATTAACAATAAAAATTAATACAAATGAAAAGAAATAAAAGCAAAATAGAAAAATAGTGCAAGAATAAAAAATGAAACATAATGAAATGAAAGAAAAATATGTGTAGTATAAACTAAAGGGAAAAAAGAAATATATAAATAAATGACTTACCTGTTAATCACAAAATCACAACCATTTTAGTAACTTATCATCCTCTCATAAAATGCAAGAAATGATACTGTCTTTCTTTCTTTTATCTATCAAAAACATAAGGATTATGATTTTAGTCCTGATACTAGCAAATGTTCATTAAGGGCTACTAGAGATAACAACATACCTATTATAATCTTGATCAAATAAACCCACCTTAAAATCCTTCCTTTTTACTATTAACAATGTTTCCCTTTAGCCTTTTCAAATAATGTTCTAAAACTTTATTTCTTTTTCTTTCCTTTTTTCTTTGTCCCTTCTTACAATTTTTAAAATGTTTAACAAGTGTTTTTTTTTTGTAAATACAATATAGACAAACTATGATTGTCATAGTCTTTCAGATCTTAAATAACATCTTTGAAACACTGTCTCTCTATTATGGAGGCAGAGACTCTTAGAATCAACCTTTAAATTAATTGTTCAAAAATATCCTTCAGTATATCCAATATTAAAATATTTTGCTTCATTCTGTATTAGTATGTCAAATTTAAGTGTTCTCCTTTATTGCAATCTTTTGGTTCTTCTAATTCCATCTAATATACAACCTTCAAAGTCTCATTCTATTATTTTTTTTAAATATAACTAAGTTTTTTTAAATAAAAATATTAAACTAATGAAAAACTAATAGTGAACAGATAGAACAGAATCAGACTATATATGGAAACAGCAGATAGAGATGCAATAAAAATATAGAAAGACATAAAAATACACAAACCAGAATAACGTCAAACTTTGATGAGAAATATAATTAAAACTTGAGTTCAACTCATTGTCTATAGTTACAAAGTAATCTTAATTTTAAATAATGTTTTAATATTACTAATACTTCAATCCAGATGTCATGATTTCAGTGTCAGATTTCAGTTTCAGATTTCACCACTTCCAGTTGGTGTTAAACTTAGTCAATGTCTTTTCACTGATCAAAGCTGTAAGTTTTGCCAATCCAGCCAGTTCTATCAACTTTACAAACCACTCTTCCATTGTATGTATTGTCAAATCCTTTCAATGTTGGAAGAAAATGTACTGCCATTATCATGTATAAGAACAAAATACCATGCAATTTTTCTAAACTTTTCTTCATCATCCCTAACTAAAATGCCTCTGATTTAAATTGTATATTGACATTCAACACTTTTTGAAGTAATATCTGTATTTCAATTCAAACTTTTAAGCTGTTTTACATGTACACAAAAGGTGGTAAAATCTTTTCTTGGTATCTACATTTCTAGCATAAGTTAGAAATCCCATTATGTATTTTGACAATCTGTCTAGTGATAAATGCCATCCATACATCATTTTATATAAATTCTCTTTCAGATTGCAATACAATCTGATAATGAAACAACAATGAATTAGTTTATTCACTTCATTCATGCATATGTTGGCTCTTCTGTGTTCAGTTCACTTCCCAGAAGTTGAAATGAACTACACTCTTAAACTACTTTGATGACATTTCAGTAGGACTACATTGTACAAGCAATGTACTAATAGCAATAGCATTTAGATTTATATACCATTTCATAGTGCTTTATAGCTCTCTCTAAGCGATTTACAGAGTCAGCACATTGTCCCCAACAATCTGGGTACTAATTTTGCTGACTTTGGAAGGCTGGAAAGCTGAGTCCACCTTGAGCCAGTCAGGAGCGAACTCCTGGACTAAGCAGTGAGTTAGCATGCAGTACTGCATTCTAACCACTGCCCCACTACAGCTCTTTAGATTGTTTAACCTATTTTAAGATCATAATATAAAATTCATGTATCTTCATTTGAGAATAGGATAGAATAAAATGGGATGGGATGGGACGGGACAGGATGGGACAGGACAGAATAATTCTTTATTTGCCAAGTGTGGTTGAACACATAAGAAATTTGTCTCTGGTGCATAAGCTCTCAGAGTACATACAAACAGCAAAGTGAGAAATATATCTATATCTATATATCTATATAATATAAATTTAGAGTTTAGATTCCATGGAACCAATAGAAAATAAAAGTTCTATTAAAATAATAAAAGTACCATTAATGGTCTATTTTATCAAAATTAAAGCAGGTGCACAATAAAAAATGATGAGAAGAAATTTCTTGCAAAGTCCTTGCCAAAACTCATAGTAGAATATTGGCTATGGTCAGTGGGACCACATGCAATTCCTGAATGGTGTCTTTTAACATAGATGTCAAAGGAGACATTTCTTGTCACATTGTCCAGAAGCATGCATAGCAGATATGGAAATAGAGTGGACATATCTTTGAGGGAGTGGGAGTCAAAGAAACAGGATTAGATGACATATGAGTGTGAAGTATAGATACACTCTACTGAGTTTGCATGGTGCATATTAAATTATATAAAGGTATATGTCATTTAAAACTATTTTCAAAAACTTGAAAATGCCTTCTGTATATCTACTTAATATCGGTTTGTTTAATGGCTTTTAACTATCTTTCTTTAATGGCTTTTAACCATTAAGGTGGAAAACACAAATCAAATGTCAGAAAATTTCCTTCTACCATTTTCATCAAGTTTGACTAAAACTTTGTGCAAGTGTGAAGACAACCAAATCCTTGAAGATGAGAGCAAATTTCAGCCAATAATTGATTGTGATTAGCTAGGCTTTTGAATTCAGGGAGTGAGATTGGTTTCTAACCAGAGGGCTGCATTAGCTACACAGGACAGACTCTAAAGACTGATTTCAAAAAACTGTTCATGTTTACTTTCTAAAGGGGAAATGTATAAGATATAAGACTTTGTTGAAAATTGTAGAAATCATTTAATTGAATCCTAATGAGATGTAATTTTCTCCACTTAAAAAGAAAAAAATTTGAAAGCAACAATTGTATTTTTGTGCCTATCCACAGTATGTCAAATCTGATTTTCTGTTGATCCTGATTCCTGGAGGACAGCTCTAAATATTTATAAAACCCAGAATAAAATCCAGAGCAATTTTAGCCTTCCTGTTCAATTGGAAGGATAACTTTACCATCTACATATAGTAAAATGGGAATAGATAATCTGCCTTGGCAAGAGTGTGAAATGTTGCATTAGTAAACATGGGAATAGAGTTACAGATTAACAGAAGTATACATTCTTGCTTCATTCCTTTTTTTATAGATAGAAAAATTATGAGGTTTACAGTATATTTTTAGAAGATAATTGTTAAATATTTGCAAATACGTGCAAATCTTTCTGATGTGTAGTGAAAATCTGCTCCTGTGCTCATGTAGATAAAGCCTTTATAGCAACAAGCCATAATGCCACATATAAATTTGTGTGCATATCTAAAATCACCAGAGATAGACCACAAATGTTAATTTGTGTTCCTGATATGAAGCCTGTTAGCCAATGGCAAAAATTCATAATACACTAGTGATCATACTATGATCTGGTTCCGAATGTTCTCATAGTTTATTTCAGTTTAATTTGCAAGTGGGAAAGATGAATATGATATGGCAATCAGATGAGATGGAGAATTGTAATAGCGTAAACTGTTTTTTAAATTTCATTTCTATCCCTCATTTTAAGAATAGATCAATTAAAAAAATTGTCATCTATCTTCCAAGAACTTCCATGTGCAAAATGTTCTTCTAAAGAAGTACCTCAATCATTAGATGGTTATATATGAGACCATGGAAACCTGCACATCTTAACACAAATAAAGAGAGGAAGCAGATCATGGCAGAGGTATATGAGCAGGAGGAAAGTAGAAAGTGCAGATAGCACCAAACACACATTTCATTTCAATTACAGAGACAATCATTTAGATTTGGAATAAAAAACAAAGCAGCTGTTGTACATCCTTGCAACAGACTTTATATCAAATTACACTGATCTACAAGGACAAAGCTTCAGAAATGAAAGTAACTGAATTTTACCAGAAGTGGGTGACTAATATAGGAAAATTAAGTCCTGAGTATTAATTGGCTCTAGTGTCCAAGATACAACTTCAGGTCAAAATTGCATGAAAATAAGTCAAACTTATGAGACGGATGTGCAATTATGCTCCATTACAAAGCTTCCATCTTTATTCAGTATCTAAACTGCACTTTTTGGCTTTTCTCTTGTGAACTGCAGTAGGATTATCCCTTTGGAGAATTCAGCAGTAATTGGTAAGCATGGACGGACTCCATTTCCCTTGGTATCTCTTTTCCATGCCTGTGATATCCTGGTGAAATGTCTCCCCATGCTCATTACTCACTGCCCCACAGTTCAAAGGTAAATAGTGTAAAATGAGAATGTAAGAAGTGAGTTTTCCGTGACATGTTTGCACCAAGTGCTTTATAGGACCTAAGCAATTTTTCCATGTATTTTCCATAGTTATCTGCCTTCCTGTTCTCAAAGTGAAGATACCACTTCCATGTGGTACAATTTTCATTGTTCTACCATACTTTGTTGAGAAGTTGTAAGGCATCACATGATCATTAGACATGTCCCTCCCTTGTAGGCAAATATACTTGCCTGTGTATTAATCTTTATTGTGAAATATCTTGAAAACTTTAGCCAACCAGCACCTTTATCACTTGTTTTCTAATTCAACTAATCAAAATATGTATAATTAACACATTTTATCTCGGAGGTCAATAATTTCCCAAAATTTATAGACTAGTATTATTGAAATCACTAGATCATTTCATCCATATGACCATGGAAAGGAAATTAGTCTAGGAAAGCCAAAGAAGAATCCTTAGGTTTTTAATCGGCATTAATTTTAATTGGCATTTGTCTGATAAAATCAAAAGAAAAATCCAAAAATTAATGGAAATAATTAGAAATAACTAATAATTTTAAAATTCTGCTGCTTCGTGTTCCATTTCAGAATCTTTCTCAAATTTTTTAAATATGGATCACGTTATTGAACTTCTGACGGAATTCCCTCTGCGTTTCTGAGAGAAGTCATTTCATGAACTCACTCAATTTCTGCCACCTGAGCAGGGTTGAAACACTGAGGATTTCATGTCTCGTCTTCTGAAAAACTGTGAGCCTGAACTAGTTCAATAATAGCTGGTGTACTGAAAGCTATCAGGGGAGTCCATTTAGTGCTAGGAAAGCAGAGCAGAACAGAGCAGTTACATTTGTATGCAAAATTCAGTGCAAACTCTGCAAAATGTATAGCGTAAGCAGGAAAATGCTCATTCTGAGATAGCCAGTTATTCTATTACAAGGTCATTCTTCTTCATACTTTAATTTTTTTTAATGAATGATTAATTTTTCATAACTCATATTACTCAAGTTATGGGCAATATGAAGGCATAAGTAAAATGCTACATTTCTCTAGATAACAAACTATTATGAAATCTCTGCAATCCAAGGACAGTATAGAATTTAGCCATGAGAAGTTTTTGCTTTCTTCTACAATATCAAGGAAAATAAAATGTCAAACTGGTTTATCCCAATACATGACTGTAAACATAATGGAAAACACCATTGTGGACCCAATATGTCTGATCCTTAAATCCACCCCTAGATTATCCCAGCAATTCCACAGAGTCCAAATTAAGTGCATTAACTTATAGCAATGAGCTCCATCATAGTATATCAGAGTTTGTATAACACAAAACAGCTGGTATTGAGAGTCCCTCAGATAATGTCTCTTCGTAGATCCAACACCTATTTTGGAATGGACGTTCAAGAGTTTAAACGAGAATAATGGATAAGTTAATAAATGATTTATAGCAGGCTCTCAAACTCCAACAAATGCAAATTGAGGCTCTTATTTTGTTGTACCTGCTGTAAATGGAATGTTTTTTTTTAATATTTAAATTTGTTATTTTTTAAAACAACAAAACAAGACAAATACCAACACATAAAATATATATACATATTTTCTTTTTACAACAGTTTTGTAATGGTGATCTTCTATTATTTACATTTCCCCCCTCTATTCTTTGTTAAATATCTTTATCCTTATTGTCCCATTTATCTCTTATTTCTATAGTAATTATGACTTGTCATTTTACATAGTTTATTTTTATTTTATTTATCGTTTCCCCATTCATTGTTGCTTACTCCTGATCTGCAGCCAACTATACCATTTATCCCATATTACATAATATTCTGTAGCTTCCTTTTCTTTTAGCTCTTTTGTTAATTTGTCCATCTCTGCACAATCTGAGATTTTACTTATCAATTCTTCCTCTGTTGGTGTATTATTGTTTTTCCATTTCTGTGCATAGGCTATTCTCGCAGCTATATTTCCTGTTCAATATTCCCAACAAGTATACCTCTGGTTTCCAATCCATTGGTTGATTAATTATCTCTTCCAACCACTTTTGAACTCTAATCCAATATTTTTTGCAGAAGGGCATGTCCACCATTGATGGTAATATGTTCCTTAACCTTTTTTGCATTTCCAGCACATTGGTGAACTATTTTTAAACATATTGGTGATCCTAGCAGGTGGAAGATGCCATCTGTAAAACATTTTCAACTACTTTTCCTTGAATTCTGTTGACATTGTCAATTTTATATTCATTTTCCATATTTCTCCAATTTTATATTATAGCTAAAAAAAATTGCCCATTTTATCATTGTGTCTTTGGCTACCTTATCTTTCATTTTGTATCTCAGTAGATATTGATATATTTTGCTAATTAGTTTTTCCTCTGTACCTTGAATAATTTTGTCCAATTCTTGTGGTTCTTTTCAGAGGTGGGTTCCTACCGGTTTGGACTGGTTCTAACGAGTAGGTAGTAGGCCGCTGGTGATGTCAGGGAGGTGGTTCTGTTGCTCTGTGGGCGCCGACATGCATCACCATCCTGTTTTCAGCCTTCTTCTTTTTTGAAATTTTTTTTTTTACAGATTTTTTCTTCTTCTGCGCATGCACAGAAGCCGAATTTCCGCCACTGCACATGCGTCGCCATCTTATTTTTGACCTATTTTTAAAAACTTTTCGGGGCTTTTTTTACTGCCCGTGAGGCACACCCACGCGGCAGGTGAGGCAGCGAACCGCTGGCAAGGTAAATTTAGAACCCACCCCTGGTTCTTTTGTATTTCATATAGTTTTTTTAATCCTGGTTATATTTGGACTGTAATTGAGTGTATGTCCACCAATTTATATCCCTATCTAAGTATTGTTCCACTTCTTCTTTTGTTTTCATATTTCCTTGTTCATTTAACAAATCTTTATATCTAATTATCTTTTCCATTTCAATTAAATTTGGATGTTTCACTGCTTCTGAATGGAATGTTGGTGGGGGCTTTGTACTTCTCCTCCAAGTCCTTTGAAGTTTCTATCCACAAATTCTCCTGAACAATTTTTTGTTTTTTTCTAGTTGTCATTGAAGATCTATGCCTCCCCATTTATCTTCCCTATCCCAGGGTAATCTAGTCCATTCAAGCTTAATTTTTCATAAGACTTGTGTTTAGAAAGATTCATTTTTCTATTTTTAGCCCACTAACTGGTTATAACATCATCTTCCATGATTAGAATTAAATATAAATATTATGTTTCTTATCAATATATCACAAAAGAGAAATTAAATTTATTCAATTTTAAAAACTGATTGTGGAATATATATATATTTCATGGAAATCATTTAACCCTCTTCAACTCACCTACTAATATTATTGGACTTAAAAACTTTTTAAAAAAGTTTACCAATTCAGTGTACTAAGTGTATGAAAATGTTTTTTTTCTATATAAGAAGAAAAATCAGTGAATTTTTGAGGAAATAAAAACTAAGGACAAATAAGGACAAATACATTGAATTTTACCAGCATAGACATGTAAATAATGGGAGCAAGGGAGGTCAATGTTTTATTAAATATAATGATATATTAGGTAATATAAAAGTCATAAGGCATGCTGAGTCTCACTGCAACAAGATGTCAAATCATGAAAACAGCAGTAGAGTGAACCCATGAGGAATATTACATTTACAACAAAGCAATGCTTGAAAGAAGAATGCAACACAAATAAAATGGAAGAAGTATTTGACAGGATTCTTTTCTTAGTGTAAAGGATATCTCTGGAGTAACATAATCCCATTCCATCCTGTAGCATGTACAAGGTTACCAGTCTAGAAAGAATGCAAAGAAGAGCAACAAAGATGATTAGGGGACTGAAAGCTAAAACTTATAAAGAGCAGCTGCTGGAACTAGGTATATCTAGTTTTATTAAAAGAAGGACTAGGGCTGACATGATAGTAGTATTCCAATATCTCCCTCTTCTTTGTGGGGCTGCCACAAAAAAGAGGTGGTCAAACTATTCTCCAAAGCACCTGAGGATAGGACAAGAAGCAATGGATGGAAACTAATCAAGGATAGAAGCAACCTAGAACTAAGGAGAAATTTCCTAACAGAACAATTAATCAGTGGAACAACTTGTCTCAGAAGTTGTAAATGCTCCAACATTGAAAGTTTTTAAGAAAAGATTGGATAACCATTTGCCTGAAATGGTATAGGGTTTCCTTTCTAAGCAGGGAGTTGGATTAGAAGACCTCCAAGGTCCCTTCCAACTCTATTATTCTATTCAGTTCTGGATTATGACTACCTAGATGACCACCAGAGAACAGCAAAATGGAACTTTTTCTGCATGTCTGCTGCTATCTGATGATAATTCAAATATTTACAGACTAGATCTAGTCTGTAAATAGATATTCTTAAATCTTTTATATCTGGAATATGTACAGTTTTGAAGGAAAGGAAATAAAGCATAGATTCACTTGCTTCTGATTTAAAGTAACCTACACAGCAAATAATTCAACAGTAATAATAAACACCCAAATTATATGTTAAAAAATAATATAAAGTATCTAGTGTTTATAGAATATATCCAGGAATATGTTTCATATTCTTTTAAGTGGAAGAGACAGCTCCATGTTCACTAAGAGAAAACTGGCTATGTAATTGATCTATCTGATTAAGCGACTAAATCCCTTTCCGAAACCTGATTTAAACTTCAAACCAGAGCATTCCAGTACAGATAGTCCTTAACTTACATCCATTCGTTGAGTGACCATTTGAAATTAAACCAATTCTTGCACTTATGGCTATCACAACATCTCCATGGTTATGTGATCAAAATGTGGGAACTTGGCAACTGAAATGTATTTATATCTGTAGCATCCTGAGGTCATCCTATTGGCATTTGCAACTTTCCCAGATGGCTTCCAACAAACAAAGTCAATTGGGGAAGCTGGATTTGCTTAACGAACACATGATTCACTTATGAACTGCAGTAATTCACTTAACAACTGTGGCAAAATTATTCTAAAATCAGGCACCCTCACTGAACAACTGTCTTGCTTATCAACAGAAATTCTGGTCTCAGTTGAGGCCAGGCTCATAAGTCAAGGACTACTGTATCAGGTCCCTAGTCTATAAAATAAAAGATTGTATCTACTGTCTTCTATTTTAAGAAAAGCCTAAAAATTGCTGATGGTGAATTTGTTAAGTTATTTCATTGGATTGTACAACTGAAAGCATTAAAAAAACCTTGTTATTTAGTCATAGTGAAACTTGAAATATACAGAGGAAATCCATTCTCACTTTACTGAGCTATGAAATACTGCAGAGAAGCTACAGACTAGCTATATTTCTTTTCTTTCTTTTCTTTTCTTCTTTTTATTTTTGGGGTAACAAGTAATTTTCTTCATTAAGCTGACAGGCTGTGAACACCATGGAAGGTCACCTCAAGAATATCGCTAAATTTCACAATTCCTCAAGATCTATATTCTTTCTTTCTGAAGTATCCAAATGGTCTACATATGTTTCTTTTGAGCAGATGCATTGGGGTAGTGGGGGGTGGGCAGGGGGAGGAATGAATAGCAAAGAAAGAGTTTAAAAATGTACTCTGCTCATTTGATTATAATTAGCTATGTATATGTAGCAACGAAGCACAATACTTACAGCTCGGCATCTCTACTCCCACATGCATGCCCATGATAGTAGTCAACCTTCACAGAATATTCATGTGATCAAGCAGAGCAGCTGTCAGATGCTCCATAATTTAGTTAACTGCCGCATCATAAGACCAAGGCTATGAATATAGGAAATCTGCATCATCTTCTAATATTGTCTAATTATTCTACTTGAATTATGACATGCTAATTCTTTAGTTGTTGCCTTTTTTTTTTTACTCAACAGAAACTTATACTTTAAAGAGGGTTAGAATGAAAAATGCACATGTTGGCATTAAGATAATGGGAGACAATGGAAGACAATTTGCAAGATTCCATTATCTTCACTATCCATTGTGTTATGATGTATTCATCTTCCTTCATACATAAAGATTTACATGGTTTAAGTGAAGCCATATCGTCCAAAGCGGCAAGCATTAAAGCTACAATATGCTTCTAGGGTACCTATGCATCAATCAGAAATTAATTAAATGAATTATCTTTAATCAGTTTTGAAAAGATATACATCTTCTCATAAATTCTGTCTCTGAGACACAGACAGAGATGCATACACATAAACAGGTTTATATGCAACCTTTTCTGAAAGAAACACTTTTGTCAAAATCTTATCAATTTAGTGTCTTTAATTCTGTTAGGGATAATAGCTTGCAGAAAATAGTATAAAGTACATTTCAAGTAATCTAATAGAAGTGCTGTCTCTTCCTTTCCTTAGCTCATTTTTATAATTCATTTCTGTCAAGTGAAAGGGAGAGGGGGAATATTCAGGGAACTGTTACAGATTTATTGTAGATTGATATTTGCTTATTGTTAGCCATTAAGACATGTGATTATACATACAAATAACTACTGATCACAAAGAACCTCCATGAGCCTAACAAATTCCTACTCTACTACAAGCCATTGTCAACCAGATAGATAGATAGATAGATAGATAGATAGATAGATAGATAGATAGATAGATAGATAGATAGATAGATATATATATATAGAGAGAGATAGGCAGGTAGGCAGGCAGACAGACAGACAGTCAGACAGACAGATAGATAGATAGATATAGAAATAAAGACACAGAGAGACAGAGAAACAGAGAAACAGACAAAGAGAAAGAGAGACAAAGTGACAGACAGAGACAGAGACAGAGAGAGGGAGACAGAGAGTGTTAAAAGATATCTAGAAAAAAATAAACAGGAAAAATAGACAAAACTAAAGCTTCTTTTCAATAAATGTGATGGTGTTTTACTGCTTCACTTTATCTTGCTGAAGGTAAAGTAACATATGGCTGACCTTGACAGTTTTAAAAAGTGTTGAAAAAATGTGCAGAATCCTTGTCTGAGTCAGAAACAATTGAGTCAGTTGAAGAAGTTAAGCCTTCCAAGCCATATACTTTTATTGGAGGACAATAGAAGTTTTTGTTTTGTTTTTTAAACACCCACTTACTCATAGAATAGGATTCCAGCAGCCTGGGAATAACATATACAGGCACAGCATCATAACACAATGCTATCCCTTTTCTATATGGGTTACAATATGCCCCAAAGGGTTGGAGCTTGCACTGTATCATCCTGCCGAAAGTTGCTAAAGCCTGTGAATGCCAATAGGGGGTTTTAAATCAGACACTGGAAATTATGTTTCATTAGTATTGACATAATAATTTTAAATTCATCTTTATAAAAGCTGCATGTTATATAAAGCTGGAAATATTAATATTGATGAAGGAGAAAATAACTTTTTCTATGCTGTTTGCTTATCTTTACAAATGTCTTGTAGGGAAGCTTTCAATCACCTGATTGTCTTAGTTTTCTTTTCCTGTTAATAAATGCTAAAAATGATCAATCACTGTACTCCATAATTTTGCAAAAGAAGCTGCATTGCAAAGTTATATAAGACATAAAACCAACATTTTTTAAAATTATTTTCTTAATCAACTGAATATAGATTTTGGTTTTTCATCATCTCTATTCAATTGGTTGATATTTGTGCAGAAGCATGACATTCAGATCTGTTTTTCTGGTTAGTTTAGTCATTATAATACAGTATGATCCCTTATTGCTGAGAAGGGATTAATTCTAAATTACACATACATACACCTGTTTTTATTGTATTATTTTGTTTTCATTAACCCTTTATTGTTCAAAGATATTGCACCATCTGTCAGATTTTAACAATTTACTATTTTAACAATAGTATAAATAACTATCACATAAGAAATTCAAAATGATCTCAGCAAATGACATGCAGTGCCATATCTTAGTGTTCAGTATTTTGAACCCATGACTTCTTGGCTAGGTCAGAACAGTTATTCTAAAGGTCTTGGAAAAAAGTGTTTGTTTGAATTTTTCAGTGAATCTTCAGCACAAAATCAACTTACAAAAAGATTCTTCCAAAATAAATTCACTAAGTATCATTTCCAAGAACACCTCATTGTCTTATGAAACCACAGTACAGACAAAACATGGGGAAACAAACTGGTAAAGGAGTGCACAAGGCTTTGTTAATTATTCAACTTATCATATGTATCCAATATAATGTATATATAATGAATGTATATTAAGTGAAGTTGGTTTGGAATGAGCATGATTTTACAACTGGAGTAAGAAACACTAATAACCTGTACTAGGCTGGTGGTACTATCTTGATAGCTAAAAATGCAAAATATTTGCAAACACTAGTAAATAAAGAACCCAGTTAAAAATGAGAATAGAATTGAATATAAATAAGATCAAACTAATGATAACATTGAACAATTAGCCTTAATATTAGTAATGAAAACATTGAAGTGGTGGATAGCTTCTGTCTTTTAGAAGCCACCATCAACAGTAAACAAACATATAGCAAATAAGCACGTGGTAGAGCAGCCTTGAAAGGCATTGAAAAAATACTAAAATGCCATGATTTCTCTATACTTACAAAGGTCAGAATCATATTTTAAGCAATTATTTTCATTATAATCTTCTATGGCAGCCTAAATTGGACTTTGTAAAAGCAGGATAAGAAGAGTATTGACACTTTTGAACTTTGATATGGAAAAGACTCCTGAGAATATCATGCACAGTAAATATAATTAATATAAGGAAAGGAATAATTAAACAAATCAAGCACAAGTCAAGCACATAAGGCTCAAATCACTAAGCTCATATTATTCTACTTAGGACACGTTATGTGAAGACCTAACTCTCTGGAAAAGGCTGTAAGGTTGGGAAAAGTGGAAAGAAAGAGAACACCTGAAGACAGGACAAGTAGCAATGGGTGGGAACTAATCAAGGAGAGAAGCAACTTAGAACTAAGGAGAAATTTCCTGACAGAACAATTAACCAGTTGGACAACTTGCCTCCAGAAGTTGTAAATGCTCCAATACTGGAAGTTTTTAAGAAGATGTTGGATAACCATTTGTCTGAAGTGATGTAGGGTTTCCTGACTAAGCAGGGGGTTGGACTAGAAGACTTCCAAGGTTCCTTCCTATTCTGTTATTCTATTCTGTTCTACAATTAATACTTTTCAAGTATTTCTGCTCTAAGTACTACCATAACTCTAAATCATTCCATGATTACTTGGTCTCCAAATAAATTATTTACTGAAATTGTTAATAGAGTTTTTCAAATTAAATATTTTAAATTAGCATTTTACTGAAGCTACAAATTTTAGCTCAAAATATAAGGTTGAAGTTCAACTTAAAATAAAACATTTACCAAGGAACAAAAATTATTATAATCTCACGAATGGGTAAATAGATGAATGTGTCTTTTGCTTTATAGTTTAAAACATTAGCTCAGTTGTTTTAACAAAAAAATGAGCATGCCATATGAAGATTATTTGGTATTTCCATGATAATATCTTACTTATATGTGTATGTACCGTGTTTTCCCTAAAATAAGACTTCCCCAGATAATAAGGCCAATCAGACTTTTGAGCTCAGGCACTAAAATAAGTTCTCCCTAAAAATATTTAAATCCATGTGCAGTCATAATAAAACCTCCCCGAAAATAAGGCCAAGCGCTTATTTCGGGGGTCAAAATAAAATAAGACCCCCGAAACATGGTACTGGAATATGTACATTACTATAACATGGGTAAACATGGTACTGAATATGTACATTACTATAACAAATTTAACAAATTTAAATACATTGTCTAGTTCACTGTGAAATATAAAACTATACTGTTATGCTAATACTCATGATATTTATAGACAAGAACTATTGGATCATTGCTTGTACAAAGGAAAAAAAACTCATTATTCCCCACCATCACCAAAAACAAAACTTTAAGCCTGAAATCATCAGAATGCATACCTACTGCAATGTAATCTGGTCACAATTTTGTGACTTTCTGGTTTATGATTATACAATAGAATTGGTTAAGTATCTATTCCCAAGTTTATGTTATGAATTTTTGTGTTACACTTTTTGTGCTATAATTTAATATCATTCAGCATATCCATGTACAAAATATAAGACAAATCTAAATTACCAATTGTTCAGGTTGTAGTGCAAGAACAGCATTTTGATCTTGAAAGACTACTTAGAAAACAAATAAATGCCCAGGTATAAAAATGATGATGAAGTGCCTCTTAGGAGGAAGTATGATGCATTATTTACTGGTAGCTTGACTAGCTTCAGTGAGGAGACACTGTAAGGTAAGTGTTGTTTCTTTCTTCCCTTAGGTAAGTTTTTAACAGTTTCCTCCTAATGGTTTTTGATTCATATGTTCTTGTAAATATTTCATTAGAATATAGTACATTAAAACCATTTCTGCCATCTGTTTTAAAATACCATAATGACAAATGCACTATGCAGGAAGAAGGAAGTTTCCATACACTTCCTCTGCCATCCATAATACATTGTATATTTATCATTTAGCCTCATTGTATAGTATTACAATAAGATCTAGAGTTCTATGTTAAAATCCCCACATGCTCTTGTGCTTTTTATGAATTTCAAATAGTTTCTGTGTCTAGTATTTTCTCTTACTTACAAGTTTGGTCATCAGTCTTTAAAGATGGCCAAACTGCTCCGTGTTTGAGACTGAATAACAATGAAACATAAAGAAATAAAAAATAAAGATCTCCTTGAGACTTAAAAAGAATGACATTAATATGTGTAACTAAAAAACTATTTTAATTGATAAAAAAGTTTTGTCTGACAAAGAAGGGATAGCCAGTTTGATCTAGTGATTAAGGCACCAAGCTAGAAAGTGGGAGAGCATGATTTCAAATCTCGCTTTAATTATGAAAGCCAGCTGGATAACTTTGGGCCAGTCACTATCTCTCAAACCAACCTGCCTCACAAGGTTGCTGTTGTGGGGAAAATAGGAGAAAGAAGGTATTGGATAGCCTTAAATTATTTTAAAGTAAAGTATCAAATAAACAAACAAACAAATATTTCCTTCAAATTACAATTTATATTTATAGTTAAAACACACTAGAAATGCCTATATCTTTATAATATTAAACGATCTAAAACCCCACAGCAAAATCTCAAAAATTGGATCGCTAATTAACTATTGACATGAGTGAAGAGATGCATATAAACTGCATTTTATACATCTAAGGTACAATTGAAGAATAATTTCATCAAGAAGGAAATTCTGCAATATCTGACAATTTTAGAGGAACATGGAGATTGCCTTGAAGAATTCAACAGCCTTTAAGTAAGTACCAGCTTATTTCTGAAATGAAGGAATGAGTAAGGAAGAAAGTTAAGATTGTCCCATCTTGATTTCCTTTGGTATAACAGTGGGGAAAGAGAATAGCTACCAGGCTTTCAAGTTAAGTTATGTTGGAAGAAATGTCCATCTAGGTTCAGTTCCAAGTAGGGAAAAATACACTGGAAACATGGAGACTGCTTGGAAAGATGATTTAATGGTAGACAGCAGGACCACATGGTTTGAGGTCCTGGGAAAAAAGCAATCACATGTTTCAAGATGTTGAAGACCACCAGAGAAAAAAGGGCAGATTGCTGGGAGTGCCTGAGTTTTATACCCTCTGTTGGGCTCCACCTCTGAGCTTTCTGTTCCTATATAAGAAATGCACTGATTGGTTGTCAGACTCCCAGGAGGTGGGGGTCAGGTCTGGCTGAATCTTGATGTAATCTCCCTAGATGCCACTTGGTGAGTTCTGTTGCAAGATGGATAGAGTGATAATCCTATCATGTCCTGAGGGCCATGACTTAATCCCATCACCCTGGAGCTGAAGGGGGGGCAGAGACCTGCAGGAAACTGCTTTGTCTTTAAAACTGGTTTTTCCTTTTCTGTCATCCATGAAAATATAATATTCTGCCTCCTTTAATATTTCCCAGGATATTTCATTTTCTAGGAGAGGGGTGGGTTTACTTCCTATAGTTATTATGTCCTGTAACAATAAAGTTTCAGTAGTCCTTTTGCATCTTTCTTCTGACCTAATCTATCTCAAAGAACTGACAAAATATCTTACCTAAGGCTGTTGGAAATGAAGTTATCTCAAGAAATTGAGATTAATTATACCATGCATAGCAAGTATATAAGAGAAAAGGTGTTATAGCAGGTCCTAAGAGTACATAGTCTTTATATTTCATCACAATAAACAAGGTTTATTGGTAGAAAATGGTAGCCAGTGCAAAGCTTTCACAACTAGAATAATCAGTTCTTAGTTTGTTGTCCTTTACTGTACTTTTGAAGATAATACACAGCACATAATTATTATCCAATCATAAAGTTGTATGAAAGATTTTATGCAGCTCTTCCGACCCAAAAGAGTGGCCAAATTCCATGACCAAGATACAAATGTTACACTTTGTATGTCCACCACTTATTTTAGTCCATCTGAAAAAGCCACACTTATATTTAGTCAAAATTATATTTAGTACAATAGAATACGCCATTGAGCTGTTTGAAATTGGCATTTTGCAAAGAATGTTAACATAAACCATCTTTGAAAAGAATATCAATGTACATCGTCTCTGTCCTTGAAATGTTAAACAGCTGCATCTTTGGAAGCCTCATGCAACTGCTTGTCCATTAAGCCCTATTTGTGCGTGCATGTTTTGCCTGTTGATGGACTCAACATGAATATTACACTGTCCTAAGATGTACTTATTTAATCACTAATTCATTCTTAATTGTTTATAAGTTCCTATCTCATATTTGTGACTTTGGACAGCTTATATTAAAAACATAAACAGTACAAAAATCAATAAACAAATGAATAATAAATAAATAAATAAATAAACCAGCCATGTATACAATACAAATGTTAAAAGAAAACTATTAAAAGACATAGAATATGATCACAGGGAGAGCACAATTACTCAGTTACAGCCATATTACAGGGTTAGGGGACCTATACCAGAGGTGGGTTCCTACCAGTTCGGACCAGTTCTATAGAGTAGGTAGTAAACCTAGGGAGTAGTTCGCAG
>JANHFT010006974.1:33883-44940 GCA_032467955.1 Pseudoxenodon macrops | reverse complement strand
GTAACAGCATTGCCAAAAAGGCATTAAGAGTTGTTAACCTAATCTTGCATAGCTTCTTCTCTGGTAATATTGAACTGAAAACTAGGGCATACAAAACTTTTGCTAGACAAATTCTTGAATACAGCTCATCTGTCTGGAACCCACACTGTAAATCGGACATTAATACAATCGAATGAGTCCAGAGATATTTCACAAGAAGAGTCCTCCACTCCTCTGCTCGCAACAGAATACCTTATGCCACCAGACATGAAATTTTGGGCTTAGACAATTATGTTTCTTGAAGATGGAAGAACTGTGTAAAGAAAATCATAAATCTCTTTTTCAATTGTCTGTTTTCCCTTTTCTGTGTTGTTTCTTGCATTGTTTTCTTTAACTTTTGTTTATATACATTCATATTTATCTTTTACCTGTATACACAAATTTAATAGAAATTATATTAAAAGCAGATATAGTTATTTTCAAGCACTGCAAGGAAAGCCAGAAAATATGTTATAACATAAAACATAAAAATGCTACGCAAAAGATAATGTAAATGGGGTGAAAACAAGAATACGGCAACAGCCTCAAGATCTGGATTTGGGTGAATAGACTTTTCCAGACTATACAAATCTAATTAATTATTGATAGCTGTTGATGCACATTTTCCACATCCTGAATATGTCAATATATTTCGGTGGCTTTCAGTCTATTGCAGCTCTGGCAGTTCCAGATATTGCCTTTTTTAATGTGAATTATTACTTCTGGATAGTGGCAGTTTTGTGTTTGCCTTTGTGGTGAAGGTATCAAACTTGAAACCAAGAGACTATGAGTTTCAGTCCCACCTTCAACACAAAGCAGCTGAATAATCTTGGGCCATTCACGTTCTGTCAGCCCTAGAGAGAGGACAATTGCAAACTACTTCTGAAAAGATATTAAAAATATTGCAGAGACTTGTCCAGGCAATCTCAAAGAATCAGATACAATTGAACAGCAGAAGAAGGAAACAACACTTGTAGCAACTTGAGTTGTGTAAGCACAGATAATGCAGACATGTTCCATTCTTGAACAGTGATACTGTTCAAGCAAGAAGCTGCACTTTATGAGCATTGCAGCATTGCCACACTTGTAAATATTCCTACAGATTGTAAGTTAAAGCTACCGAATGCCACTTCCGTTACTTTCTGACAACTGTGATGCCATCATATATGACTTTAGAAAAATATAAAATATTTTCTAAATAACCTGGAGAGATAACATAAGTAGTTAAAAATGAAAGCAGTGCCCTAAGCTTTGGAAGAGAATTGAAATAGAAAGAATTTTAACTGAATGGGATCTGAAGTATTCAGGGCTTAAAATCTAACAATTCAGGGGACTTAGCAGTTTGTGCCCAGTACAAATGCATGATTTTCAGGAGCAAGCAAAGAAGAGAAATAGCAATACAACCTATAAAGAGCTTGGCAAGTACAGTTTCTGATACCTTCTTATTTATAGTACTATTAAATACACTTTTTGAACTAAAATAGAATCAGCAAAGAGGGATTATAGTCACAGAGATTCTTAATGGCAAATCCAGCTAGCCTTCCAATTTTAGTTCAGAATTAAAAAAAAAAAGCCAATGAACAACAGCGGATCAGTTGTATTAACTGCAGTCTCATATATATTTTTCCCTTCAAGATATTTCAGTATGGGAACAGATGAAAAATTATGGTCTTCAGTAGCAATGTAACTCTAAAGTCATGATTTAATATTTATCTTTTGTTAGCCATATGTTTAGAAAGAGCATTATTATTTTATATTATTTATATAGGTTTCAATGGAAGCCATAACGCTATATAACTCTGCACATACACACACACACTACCATATATCAATTTTAAAAATGCAAAGTGCGTGAACAGCAGAAAAATCTAAATCAAAGCAATATTTGGTGTGACTACCATTTGGCTTCAAATCAACATCAATTCCTACCTTTGCACAAAATCAGGGATTTTGTAGGATTAGAATCATTAACCAAGTATACAAAGACGGGCCAATGATCATCAATTTCATATATAAATTGAAATGCAGTTATTAACTGATAGAGAAACAGCTGTGTAGGAAGCTTGAAACTCGGGAGGAACAGTCAAACTCTGCTACTAAGGAGAGGTTGTATAATACAGCTTCATGTCACAGATCATAAACTATGGCAAAACTTAGCACAGAAACAAGACAAAATATGGTTATACAGCATCAGCAAGGTTTCTCCCAGGCAAAGATTTCAAAGTAGACTGGGATTTCAAGATATGCTGTTCAATGTCTTTTGAAGAAGCATAAGAAAAGTTAATGCAGCAGATGAAAGACACATCATTCTTACTTCCCTTTTTGACAACAGAAGCTGTCCAGGAATGCCATCAAAACAGAACTGGTGGAAACCAGTGGGACACAGGTATATTCATCTACTGTCTGGAAAAGTTCATGGAAGACTATAGTCTAAAAGCCATAACTCCAATGTGGTAATAAGGTTAAGCAACTCAACTATTCATAAAAATATAGGAACTGAGGTACAGAAAATGGCAGCAGATGCTCTTGGCTGATGTCTCAAAATGTGAGATATTTTGTGGTAGCTGGGGGCAGTTTGTTCACTGAAGGGCTGGATAGTATAATAAATGTCTTCAGGCAACAGTGAATCATGGTGGAAGTTCCTTGAAAATGGAGTTGGAGATTTGGTAGAATCAATGCTGAGAAAAACAGGCAGTTACTTATCCATCATGGAATACTATCAGAGAGGCATATCCTTGGTCCCAAATTTGTTCTGCAGCAGGACGGCAAACGTACAGCAAATGTCATTAAAAGCTATCTTCAGCATAAAAATACGAGAAGTCATGGAAGTGATAGTTTGGCCCCCAGATGATCTCAACATGCGATGATACTCCCAGACAATTTTCCAGATATTTCTTCAGATGTCAGCTTGGAGGAAGATGAACCAGTTCTGGGTACACCAGGAGAGGAGTTGGTTAATAGCTTCAAGCAGCCATCCGAGAATTATTTGGCTGAAACACAATTGCAGCAAGACAGCTTTGAGGCTTCAGGTGGGGAAAGCATGCAGCTGCAGTAGGTCAGCGATGAGGAAGAGGAACTGCCTTCTACATCTGATTCAAGAACATGTAGGGCAGACAAAAAGCAGGAGCAGTGAAGGTCAGCCTTATGACTCATAAGGAAGCAGCTTCACATCTCTTGATGGGCTGCATCAGAAGCTGGCAATTTAGCAAGCAGACAGATGGAGAAGATGTTGGGAACATGTTCTTTTCCTTGCTGTGTGTTCTTGCCTTGAACTTTGGATCATGTCTCTTCAGGTATTGCCTTTGCCTTGGGAACTTGCTTTTGTTTAGTGGACTGAATTTATCTTTGCCTTGAGGACTAGTGTTGGCTTCATTTAAATAGTCTGTGGAACTCATTGGGGTTGAACTGGTGCCAGCACAGGGAATTGCTGCGGAATATCAATTGAGTCTCAGAAGCCTTAATAAAGACTCCTTGCATCCATTGTGTGTGTGTGTGAGTGGGACAGCACACAACATGATCAAGTCTGTTTGGAATTACATGAAGAGAGCAAAAGGATTTGATGCAGCCTACATCCAGAGAAAATCTGTGGTTAATTCTCCAAGATGTTTGAAACAACCATGAAGGAAACTTGCTGAGTTTCTTCAAAAACTGTGTGCAAGTGTACCTAGAAGAATTTATGTTCTTTTGAAGGCAAAGGGTGCTCACATTAATTTCGTTTGGATTTCCTTTTTCATTTACTTTCCGTTTGGTTAATTTATAGAAATAACAATTAAAAGATCTATTTCTGAAAACATTTCTCCATTTGAATCTACACACAATGCACAAGGCCACTTTGGAATTGAAAAACCATGCTTATGACAAAAGATTATTTATAAACTAAACATTCTTGATTAGTACATGCAGAATTGTAAATCATTGTTATAGCTACTCTTTTTTATCTAAATCCTTTTTAAAATCTAACTTTTTACACTTTAAAAAAAGATTTGAAGTGAGTCAGTTATAGTATCGATTAGTTTCATCAATACCTTTTCATCCATTTCTTCTTTATTCTTTTCCAGTTAGCTTCTAATAAGGAGCTTTATTTCCTTTTCCCACATAGCCTTCTTCATAGAAGACTTCAGAGTTGGGGCTTGATATCTAAGGCTACACTGACAACATGACTTCTGTCCCTCAGACACTCTGCCTGCACACACACACACAGAGAGACACACACAGAGGACAAAGGTATCCAGGCCTTTGCAAACTTGTTGCTGCTTTTTCTGATCCTACCCTCACACTTCTGTTCTTTTCATCCTTTTCTTTGCTTTTCAGTTTATTGCCACCTTTTCTTTGGATTCTTCCTAATGATGTACCTCTCATCATAAGCTCCTACCTTCCCTCTGGTAGTTTGCTTGTTTCTAAAAAATGTCCCAGAACTTTTTAGAAATCTCCTTTTGAATCTTGTTTTCTCCCATTTGGCCTGCAGCTATCTTTTACAAGGAGCAGCTGCTGTAGCATAGCAAAGAACAAATGACAGTAGAAACCAGATAGGAAGGCAACCACCTTGAACCAAGTTGTAGCCTGCCTTACAATGAAAAGGTAATTAGCCTCTGATTGTATTTCCATGACAATAAAGTATTTATGGTGATTGAAACATATATCTAGATAAGATGAAAAGTGTATTCTCCGTTATTTGGAGAAGACAACTGTGTGAGGGAAAAGCAATTTTTAAATCACATTGATTTTTTGTCCACATTTTTTTAAATCCAAGAACCTAATTGTGAGCCTAAATAAGAATGAAATAATACATAAATATGTTTTTATATCTTTTAATATTTTTTCAAATTAATTTCTGTTCCATCAACATGAATTAAAGATTTTTTTTCATTCTTTCTATAAGTGAAAAATTCTGAAGCCCAGCCTGCCTGAGAGCGCATACCATTTTCACACTGCTACTCTCCTGATAATTTAAAATGAAAGGAAAAGTTATTTTTTTAACTTCTATTAGAATTCTTCCTTTATGACCCCCAGTTATCTATTTCCATTAGATTTTGATTTGGCTTGGACATCAGTGTCAATAGGTGCACACAAAATAAAACAAAATCCAACCCATTCACTTTTACATGTGTTGGAAAAACTATTCCAATAATTCCCAGACAATTCTGATGGTATGTCCCTTAAACATCTGAAGGCTACTAATTTGGGGGAAATGTTCATGTGGAGAACCTTTGCCATTGCTTTTATTGTTCATGAGAATAGCCAAAGAGTTATTTGTGAATTAATACTATAAATATACCACACAATGCAAAGGTTAAACATTCTATCTTAACAAGACAGTTATTTGGAGGCATTTCTTATTTTCCAGTCAATAAGTAATATTTCCTAAAAAACTATACATCAGTGACCAACAATATATTTTATATGCATAGGATCTGAGTTGAATGCCAATAATTGGCAGAAATGTCTCTCTCTCTCTTTTTTTTTTTTTTGAAAAACACCTGCCTGTTATATTGAATATTAATCAATGTAGATAATATGGAGGCTGGTGAATCTGTTACATTTTGTTTAAAAAAATCTCAACCACTTCATACTTCCTCTTCCTAGAGGTGATATGTTTTACTGTTGTGTTCTCATTGCAGCCACAAAATGCTGATATTTTCTCTGCATAATAGTGCAAGTGACACTTTCAAATCCTTGGTTACCAATTCTGATTATTTGTACTATCCAGAACAAACATTAGCCTTCTGGTTGAAGGAGACTGAAGTCTTTTTTCTTAAATGGAACATATGTAGATAAGCCCTGCCCTGCAACTGGGTAAAAATGTTTATCGCCTTCATTCTGCACAAGTGCTTCTTGCTTGGAAGAGAGAACAACCCGCATGGTAAACAATAGTAGAGTGGCTCATTAGTACTTTGTGCAACTCTATTTGGCTCAATTCCAACAGGAACATTTGTTCCTTTAGTTGCTGGTAGCACTCTAAACACCAGGCTTAGTTGAGATCCAAAACTGAATGGGAGGGACATGATTAGAGAGCAGCTGCAATTTCTTTTCTTTTGCTCTGTGAATCACTGAACAAGCTGCAACAGCCACTTCTCTATTGGTCCCATTTGGGTATATTTATTCCTCTTTCCCTAATGAAGGGTAAGTGCTGGAAAGAGAGCTTGATGGGGGAATTCCCCCTTGCTGTAAAATGTATTTGGTTTCAATTCCAACTATAAGAATCACTTTGATTAACAATTAATGTAGCAAGTGGGGAAAGCACTTCAGACAGATGACATTCTGCAGTTAGGAGAAAAACTGATGGGTCAGAAAAATGTGCTGGTATATTTGGTGTAGGATTAAAATTCTAGATAATTAAGGCTGGGATAATTGTAACCATTTTCTTATTTCTTAGATAGGCAATTGCTACATGCTTAAGATGTAAAGCAACTGAAATGCAAATGTTCAATAACTAATAGCAGTCCTCAAAAAGATGAGAATTTATCTAGGTACTTAAGAATACAAAGTCTTAAGAAAGATGAGTGGGAAGCAGCTACAGTATATCTACTAAGATTCATTTGTAGACTTCCCAAAGGTATGTGAATAGTGACTGAATTAAACAGAGTTTGGATCTGATCAACTGAAATCAAGACTGATTTCATACTTTTCATAATGTGAAGTTCTGCATCCAACAACATCCAATGAAATATTACAAATATAATAAATTATCCCAGGTTTCTTCAGACACCTGTTTTGCAAGCCATAATAAAGTACAATAAGGTTTAGTTTGTTTTTCAGTGAAAGGGTGAAAAAGAACATCTGGAATGCTCTTATTGTATTACTCTAAGATTTAGGGAATCACAATTTCAATAAATATAAAAATATGGAACTTTCTGTTCAATGTTATATATTCTCTAGACAGCATTATTTTGGATAAGTATCTAATCTTCATTCTAATCTTCCCTTTTTGGGGGAAGTTGGTTGAGAAAATGATTGTTTGGTTACTTCAAAGGACTTGGATAAAGCAGGTTTCAGTCAGAATTCAGATCTGGTTGTCAAATGTTGGGAAAATCAGGAGATTGAAGCAATTCAAATGAGTATAAAGATTTATTAAAGCTTAAACTCTTTACAAAACTCTAACCTACTAATGATCAAGAGAAATGAATGGAAATAAGAAGACATTCATGGTGGGCTGTATTTAAATCACTTGTGGTCTCACCAGGACTTGTGACTTACAATGCGTTTTATCCCTTCCCTCAGGCTCAGCCTGGTCATATCTTACATTGGTTATGGGATGGAAATTGCTTTGTTCACACATTTGGCAAGGATAAGATGGGGACTATACATACATCCTTGCCCTACTTGATCTCTCAATGGCTTCTGATACAATAAATCATAGTAGCCTTCTGGATTAGTTCAGAGAACTGGGAGTGGACACCATAATTTTGTACTGGTTAGTCTCCTTTCTTTGTATTTGTGTTCAAATCCAGTTAATGATGATTCCTTCCTTCTGCAGGGTTTGAATTTGAATTCTTTATTGGCCAAGTGAATTTGTCTCTGGTGCATAAGCTATCAGTGTACATAAAACAATATGATAGTGAAATATCATTATTATAGTCATTGTAAAATTACTATTGTCAAAATACAATGACTTTGTATACTTTTAGATACAAAGTATTGTATCTAAAACATTAGATACAATACTTTGTGATAGTCATGGATACTAAATAAGCAATCAACATAAATCATACTAGGATACTAAGTAAAGAATATATAAGATACAAGTAACAAAGTTATAGTCAAAAGATATAAGGAGATAGGTAATAGGAAAGATGAGAATAATGATGGTAATGCTGTTTTTCTAGATAGTTTGATAGTGTTGTGGGAATTAGTTGTTTAGCAGAATGATGGCATGGGGAAAAAACTGTCCTTGTGTCTCGTTGTTCTAGTTGATGCTCCCTCTTCTACATTTTAACATCTACTTGAGGCTACTTAGTATTCTGATGAAATCCAAGTTGTATCTATGCCCTTAGCAATTTAAGCAATGGAGTGAACGGCTAATTCCCGTGGCTAGATGCTGTGAGGATCTAGAAGAGGAACAACAACTTGGCAAGACTGAATGTATCTGGGTCTTGGTCCTAGATGAGGGTTTGACTGCCATGGACAAACTCAGTGTGCAATGCAGGGGGTCCTTCTAGATATGCTCAAGGAATATGTGACACATGTATTTAAGAGGAACATATGGCACATGTATTTAAGATATCCCTTGCACAGCTTCGAGTTGCATACCAGTCGTGCCTGGATTTGCAAGCCATCACTCACAGTTACTGAAACATGTTTAGATGGTTCCATTATTGAGATTGGATGTTCTCCATTTTTCTCTGCTTTGAGTTGTTTCTTTATTCATAAAATTTATAGGGCACCCATTTTACCTTAAGGTAACTCTGGGTGACCATATCTGCATATGTTGTAATTTTAATTAATATCTACTTTTAATGTTCATTTTTATATTTTTAAATTCCTGTTTATATATGAATATTATTATTATTATTACTGATTATTATACACAACCCAGAGTCACTTCACATGAGGTAGGCAGCTATATAAATTTGAGAAATAAATACATATATTCCAATATTTATATTCTAGTTTTAGAAAAGAACAGATTTCTGGTATATCTGAGATAAAGCCCATTTTTAAAACTGCTGAAATTTGATTTCCAGACCTCTGGATGTTTTCCTCTTCCTCTGTGAGAGAGGGGAAGATTTTTCTACCTCGTTTTCTTCATGCTTTTGTGTTTCTTTTATGTTTTTCTTTTTAACATGCTTGAATTTTTTTATAGTTTCAAGGCAATAGGGTATGATAGTCTCTGTGTGTGTGTTTATCTGTGTGTGTAAAGGTGAGTGTATTTGGGGGGGAGAGACATTGTTACACAACTGTCTATTCTTCTCAATTGTTGTTTTCTGCTTTTGCTTTCTGATCTTAAAAGGTTCATGAGATAAGTTTCCCTTGATATATTTTCTTAGATTTACTGTGGGGGGAAAAACCAAGGAAACTGCACACCACTGAAGAGATGAACATGTAGTAAGAACAGGATCTTACCAAAGCCTGAGAATTTTTTTGTAACTAATACACACCTACATACTGTGTACACACAGAGAGAGAGGGAGAGACAGAGAGAGAGAGAGAAAGAGAGAGAGAGACAGAGGGACAGTGAGAAGAGGCATAGAGAGAGAGACAGAGTCAGATACAGACAGAGACAGACAGAGAGACAGACAGAAAAAATTAGCTTCCTTATATTGAAGTAAAATGGTACAAAAATGCAGATTTAGTTTTTAGTACAGCACTGTAGTCTCCAATGAAAGGGTAGTATTCTATTTTTATTTTAAAGTAACTGATTATCCATATTCTCCTATATAGTGTAACCTCTGTTTATGACCATAATCTGTTCAAGGACTTTGGTCGGCACCCGATTTGGTCATGAATGGAAGCAAGACTGACTAAGCATGTGGACACACAAAAAATAGCGTAGCAGGGAAAATCACCGTGGCTGTGTTTGATCATCAACCAAAGATATGTTCATGAACAGAGTCAAACATTTAGCTAATTTTTTGTTCGGAATCCGATTTGGTTATGGTCTGAGACATTTGTGAACCGACGTTCCACTGTATCCTTAACTATATGTATGGGAATGTGTTAATGGCCAGTTCACAGATCTAAGATTAACAAGGAAGCTGTAAATGATGCAAAACATTTTTAAGGAGATAATAGGATAAGGAAAAAAGAATGGCCTGTCCTAACAAAGCTAATAATTTCTACGTGATATATCTCTGTCATTTATCTTTCGTGGTACATTAATATGTTGATCAAAATCTGCCATATATTGGAGAATTACTATTCATAACTCTGTAGGATAATAAAGTTAATGAAAGAGGGACCATTCAGACTGAAAACTGAATAGATAACAGGCCTTTAACTTAATGATGGGATTAGAAGTGACTTTTATTTAGGGATCAAGTTTGATTATAGTTTCATGAACAGACTGATCAATATTTCTTACATGAAAAAGGTCATAATTATTTTTCTTTTTAGTTTTTCATTATCATTCTCTGACAAAGATATAACTGATATAAAAATATGCTTTTTACAATTGAAATGGTTGCTTTATTCCTTTGTTCTTCTTTCTTTAAAGTCTGTATAAAATTGTGAATATTAATATAAAAATATCTAGTATATAGTATTAAATATAGTATTTGATATAGATAATTTGCCTGGCACTAAATCAGGTTAGAAGGAAACTTTTATTCTCTTAATTAAATAAAATCCATACTAGAATGGACAAACTAAAGGGATAAGGTCATAATTTTTTACTTAAGGTGCTTAGAGTTAACAAATCTTAAAGGTACCAGGACAAATATACTCCAATGGTGTCAAAGATCCTGCTGCTAACTAAGCATCTCTGGAACTATTTATAAAGGTGCTTCCACAGGTAAAATATATGGAAACTAATTTAAAGCATATTTATCAAAGTCTGGTATAACGTTATTAATTAGAAGAATATGTTAAGGAATATTAACCATTTATTTTAAATGATAAAAATATGTAGTTCTCTTGTATATTTTATTTTATTTTATTTTATTTTATTTTATTTTACTTTTGTCAACATGTACAAGGTAATGGGTATTAGTATAAACATGGACATGATCGCATGAGATTGGTACAAATAAATTTATATAAATGAGTATGAACATATAAAATGAGTACATATCATTGGAGACAGTAGGATAGGGACAGTAGGCATGCTGGTGCACTTATGTACACCCCCTTAGGGAACTCTTAGGAAACATATGAGGTCCACAGTGGATAGTTTAAGGTTCAAGCAGGGATGAAATCCTACCAGTTTGGCCCGGTTCTATAGAGTAGGTTGCAAGCAGCTGGTGACGTCATAGAACCAGTTCTGGTCTGTAGAGGCCACCATCTTTTTTCTGAATATTTTTTGGGGGAATTTTTTTTAAAAATCTTTTCAGGATTTCCCCCCCCCCCTTCTGTGCTGCCCCCCCCCCCAGTTTGCTTACCTTGCT
>JANHFT010006974.1:0-10744 GCA_032467955.1 Pseudoxenodon macrops | reverse complement strand
TGAGGGTAGGCAAAAAACGGGGTGGGGGTGGAAAGAGAGAGGGTGGAGGGAGGGAAAAAGGAGAGGAAGGAATGACTGCAAACCTGGCACTAGACGCAGCTTCAGAGGATAATCCAGGGTTGGAAGAGAACTGGAAGTCATCTAGCCCAACCCTGCTCCAGCAGGACATTGTTAAAATGAGTGTCTGTCTTTTGATCCCCCAGTCACATGACCACACTAAGCCACGCCCACAAAGCCACATCCACAGAACCGCTAGAATTTTTTTTACATTTCACTCCTGGTCCCAACCCCCAGTCTGTGGATCAGACACCAGTCTATGGCATGCCAGCAACCGGTCCATGGAAACAAGGAAGCCCCATCTGCAGGATGCAAAACTATGCCCCCTCCAGTCCATGGAAAAACGTTTCTCCATATAACTAGTCCCTGGTGTCCAAAAGGTTTGGGGGCCACTGATATAGATAATGCCCAGTCAAAGTTCAAGTCTGAACATGGTATATAATAATGTTTTTGGTTGAACTTTGCTGGGACAAATATGGAGGGAATTTATCATTTTGGTTCTTTTTGACAGATAGATGAAATTCAGTATTATCAACCAGTTATATTATATTTGCCTCAGACTAGGCTGGAGATACTAAAAAGGAACATGTAGAATGGAAGGAAGACAGAAATAAAGACTTATTGATTATTAAAAAATACTGATTTCATTTCAATATCAGTGATTATTCTGTACATTGCCTAACATGATCTATGACTTGGATTCATGGTTACAGTCAGTGCAGCACAACAAGTAGGGACTGTGGTCATAGAAGTCTTTCAAACTTAAAATTGTACATTAGTTGTAGCTCTTCTTGGACCTAAAACCCTGGCAAATGTGATTTGACCTTATCATCACTACTATAATGCATTATACTCAATGACTCAGAAGCTGTACCTAGCTTAATATAATGATCAGATTCCTAGTATATGTTATATGCTGTTTGCAGTATATTGCAGTCATGTACTGCTTTGCAATAGCTTTAAAAGTTTCCAGTAATCTAAGTTTCTGTCCTTTATGGAGCAAGCACAATGTATTTTAAGAGAGGTTTCCTCTGGCTAGTTTTGCTTGTTGTGATATGATGGAGATCCAAAGAGGGATATTTTGTCTCATGATTTCAATTCCCCCCCCCCTGAAGTTTGCATGCCTATTTTATTACCAGCCTTTTGTTAGGCAGTTAAAACAATTTTGATCTTACCAATTTTGAATGTTAGTGGTGACATCAGTCTGCTGTTTCAGTTTGGGCTTTTATTTTTGATGCTGGTTTGATCATACATGCATTTTTATGATTTCTTCGATGTTATTGTATTATGTTTTATGTTTACAAAACTCTAGAAGTCTTGAGAGGTGGATGGTATATAAATTAATGGCATTAATTAATAAATGGCCACAATCTTTCTTCATATTCCTTCTTATGTCATTTCCATTTCATATGTTTTATAGTTTAAACTTTTAACCATAGCTAAAAATTATTATAGGGAAAGCCTTTATCTTATTTGTAATTATGTCAACCTTACAATAAAAGTGGAATAGGAATGTACCATAGGTATTCAAATCCATGCAATGTGAAGTTTGCATTCTTTATAATCCTGATATCAGTTCCACACAGCTGGATGAGATCAAGAAAGGAGAACTACACATATTTCAATAATGTATATTTAATGCTAGTCTGGAGTAAATACAGAATGTTGAAAATTGTCACAGGAATTTTCCATGCTATTTTACAGTGAGTTGATTAAGACAGAGTCTTTGAATGATTTAAAATGTTTCTTCCCACTTTCTTGTCAATTGCATTAAATTGACATTTATGAGGTAAACTATACAGATGATTCACACTCTATCATTTGACATTTATTTATTTGTTTATTGTCTACTTACTTACTTACCTTTTACATATTTATTTACTTACTTACTTACTTACTTACTTACTTACTTACTTACTTACTTACTTACTTACTTACTTACTTACTTACTGCTTCTTCTCTTCTTTTCCAGACTTCCTATAATCTCTGGCACCTGAGATATAAGATGAAAATATTTGCAAACACATTACTGCATATCATATTTATTAAATACACCATACATTAATGCATCTAAGTTACTCTTTTAGACTTGTATTACTTGTTTTCATAATCTTTTTACTGTCATATACGAGCAACAGTTACATAATCTTTAACAGGGAGTGAATATCTGTGTTATTGCTTAAACAGTTCTCATAGTCTAAAGATGGTGTCCAGTTTTCTCCTATATTAAGGAATGTTTGTATTTATAAAAGATAAAGATTTGTTTTGCCCTGGATAGTATTTTGGGCAGCATTAATTTAAAATGTAAAATGGTTAGCATGAAAAATGACTTCTCCTATCCTAAGTGTCACCACTCTGATAAATTTTGGAACCTTGATATATTATCAGAAACAAAACAAATATCTGGAAATTCCATAATGAATCTTTTCAAGAAGGAATTTAATTATAAACTCTATGAGTAATAACATTAATGTAGTCTGCACATCTATTTGTTTAATTATACTTACATGTGTGCTGATCTCGCCATAGCAACTTTGAACAGCTAACACTACCAAACTACATCAACAACAATAAACTGTTTATTTAGTTATTGAATGTATGTGTATAGCTGCCCATCTCAAGAAGATGTCTCTGATTCTAACAATACTTAAAAACAAAATAAAAACAATAAAATTGTAAATAGCATAAACAGTCAGAAAATATAAATGACTCAATTAATTATCACAATAGTTAATAATTATTAAGAAACAGGATGAAGCATAAGTCTTAGCTACAAAATCAGGTCTTCAAAGTCTTGAGAAGGGCCAGTAGGATCAGATAAAAGTCTACTCTCCATAGGGATCATGTTTCAAACAGCAGGCACCATGACAGCAAAAATGCTCATCCTATGTCTCACCAAATGATACCACATAATGGATAGAATCCAGAACATGCCTCTACTGATGAACCTAATGGAATGGGTAGATACAAATGGTAATTCTAAATCCATAATATGCAAGCCTAAATTACCACAATCAATACACAAAATAACAATGAAAAAGCTCACAATTTTTAATAGCCAGCCCAAATCTCCTCAATTCTTAGTTCATGAACATAATAAGCTCTTTAAGGATTTCCAAAAATTTGGCAGATTCAAATCCAGTCAAATATCAAGGGATATAGTGTTTCAAAGAACAGAGGTTGTCACAGAAAAAAACCCTGCTTATTGCATTCTGCTAGGTAATAATCTTTGGCTGATGAAATCAGCAGGTAGAAACAATCTGAGAGAGTGATCCCACAAATAGCTCAATAATGTGCCATGTAGGGCTTTATAGGTGACAACCAGCAGTTTGTACATAGAAGCTCACTAGGAGCAATATGGCTCTCAAAGCAAAGATGAAACATAAACTTACCTGAGTACATTTATACCTGCCCATGCTGTATCAATCTGAATCAATTGCAGTCTCTAGGTACTGTTCAAGGGCATTCTCACATAGAACACATGCCTTCCAATCTCAACCTAGAAAGACACCATGGTCAATGATATTGAGGATAACTGAGAGGTCAAGAAAGTAAGGATGGGTGCACCACTCCATTGCATTCCCATGATAACTCTTTAGCAAATAAAATGTTGTTTCAGCTCTGTATTCAGGTCTGAAACGTGACTGAAAGACATCCAAATAATCCATTTTATCCATACTGAGATAAATATAAGAAAATATAATAATAGACTGTTGCAAATCTTATTGTGATTTACATTATTTTCCTCTTATACCCAGATAACCAGGGAGATCTTCCCTGAGACTCCTCCAAACAAGATGTCATCTTGTTTCCTAGTATTAAGAAATGTTTAAATCTTCTTGCTTAATACAATGGTTGTCACCTATATTTTTTAAAGAAGAACCATCTTCTACAGGTAGCCTCAGCCATAATCTGAAGAACCATGTCCTCTGCCTCATAATGCACAGATCATAATGATTTCAGGACAATTTAGATTTCTAAAGTTCATGTTGTTTTTTGAGTTCTTGACGGTACTTTGCCTCCTTACAAAATTAGGAAATTAGCATGAAGATGAATATATTCATTAAAATGATGTATTTTAATATGTGTTTTACCCCAACAACTTTATCTTAGTTGTCAAAATTGTATAATGGTCTTTAGAGTAGTATATTTCCGTGTTATTCATTGTCCTCCAATCACTGTAAATTACTTTGGTACAAGTATTAATATTTATGTTTTTAATCCATCTGATTACATATGCTGTGCTCTTTTCTTTGTATTCTTTGCAGACATGTTTGTTGCTGAAAATGTCCTTTGACAATCAACTGAAATTTTGATATGCCATTGTAGTAGATAATACATTTTGCAGAACCGAACTATTTCAAGATTGTGGAAGCAAAATCACAGAAGGCTGGTCATAGCAACAGGAAGAGTTTACAAAAAAAGGGCACCGAAGAGGTTACAGTAGACCTCTGTGGAACATGAGTCATATCTAGATCATGACTCAGACAATTTTAATTTTAAAGAATTATCTTTAACCTTTTAACATATTTGGAAGAATCTATAACTCTTCACATCCAATTTTGCCTTATTAAATAAGGATATTGCAAAGTATTAGTCTTTGTCCAATTATAAGTCACTTTTGACCTTGCTGAAACTAGCTTCCAGAAAGAGAAAAAGCTTAGCACTCACTCATTCATTATTGTTTCCTGCGCTAAACTTCCTAACTAATTAACCTTTGTAATGTAGAAAAAGTTACATATTAATGGATACTGCATAACTTCATTGACTCATTGTTATTAAATGCTCCTTCTCTTACAATATTCTCAGTCCTTCAAGAAATCCTCTCACTACTTGACAAAAGCCTTTATACACACAGTACCTTTTCACGTCCTATAAAAATGGAATTATAATCTCTTTTGCACACACTTATACAGAGATAATTTTATAACAATAACATAAACATGGCATTAGAAATATTCTCCTAGGTTTATTGGGACAACATAATTTTCCATACACAGAAGTTCAGAAACAAAGTATGTTTTAATCAGTCATCTTTGTAATATAGAAATTTTAAGCTGTCAATTTTTATTATTGTAGATATTATTAAATAAACAGAAAATATAGCATTGCAAAGGTATTGTATATGTTCCAAATTTAACATAATATCTTAGACTTAAAGTTTCTCAAAGTATTACTAATAATATTCCCAAACTGTAAATTTGTTTGTACTGTATATATCAGATACTCAAATGTATATAATATAATGGCAATGCAAAATATTACAATTACAACAAATAAGTATAGATTTCATAGTGAATGTATGTTAAATATTGATAATTTCAGATAATTGAATTTATTATAACAAAATGACTGAATAAATTTTGAAAACGTTAAATAAAGTACAGTGTCAGGCCTGAAGCTGACTTGGCTGCTGCCATTTTCTTTTCTGTGGGCTTTCTTTTCTATTGGGGTTTCTTTTCACAGGTCTTCAGGTTTGACACAGCCTGGAGGAAAACAGGGGTAGTGATAGAGAGCCTTTTGTAGCCAAAACAACATAGCTCTCTTATGCGTCAGAGACAGTCCAACAGTGGCTGGCCAGAGGAGGGAAGAAACCATGGGTGGGTTCTAACTTACCTCGCTGCCGGTTCACTGCCTCCCGCGCCGCATGGGCGTACATCGTGAGTGCATGCCTCGTGCGCGTGTGCATGTGCAGTAGAAAAAAGGCCTGAAAAAATTAAAAAAAGGCCGAAAACAAGATGCCGATGCATGTGCAGTGTCGGAAACTTGGCTTCTGCGCATGCACAGAATAAAAAACATCCCAAAAAAATTCAAAAAAAAAATCCCCACCCACCCCAAAAAATCAAATAAAAAAAGATGCCGGCGCCCACAGAGCAGAACCAGCTCTGTGACATCACCAGTTGTCTACTACCCACTTGGTAGAACCGGTCCGAACCGGTAGGAACCCATCTCTGGAAGAGATGTAAGCAGGCAACCAGCTAGTATCCAGATTGGACAATGTGATTTATTGTTTTGAGAAAGCTGGAAACATTTACTTTTTAATGTGGTGGAAAGGCCGGGAATATTTGGAGTTGGTTTTCCACCAGTTGTGCCAAGATGATATCTCCTAAGAAAACTGTTCTTGGAGGAATCAACCTGTCTCTGAGTTCTGTCTACAATGGGTATATTACTTGGAACGTTAACATACAGTTAAATTAACATAGAACATTTCTATCAAAAAAATCAATGACATTTTTCTTTAAAAAAACAGAAAATATTCTATGAAATGAATAGAACAAGTAATGAATGGAGCTGCCCAATGTCTATTTCTTGATACAAAACCAGAATATTTGGGACAATGACTGCAAAAATGTATTTGGGAAATAATTGTTTTTTTTTAAATCCTTTTATTTTTTCATCTTTAAGAAAAATAAGAAAAAGTATTTCTAAACAGATCCATTCAGCTTTTACTTTAATTCTCCTATAGTTTTGTTGCTTTCTCTTTAAGGAAAAAAGGTGACGGAAAATTGGGTGGGAAGGACTATGTCTATTATCTTTCATTTCCAGATGCACCATTGCTGAACCTAAGTTTTATTGTTGTTGGTATAAGATCCAGAACAATGCTTTTATTAATTCTGGAATAGTATTCTGGAATATTTATGTACAAGTTCATTGACAACATGAAAAGGGTTTTTGACCTTTCTACTAAGGCTAATACCTGGAGTTGGAGAACACCATGGGCAGCCAAGAAAACAAACCAATGGCTCATTGAACACACCTAACCAATTTTCTCATTCAAGGCACAAATGAGCAGGTTCAAATTATCCTAATCCAGACACATTATGCAAAAACATATCATTCTGGAAAGTTTTCTAATGGTAAGAAAAGGGGAAGAAAAGGGGAAAAATCCACCATCAAGGTAGATGGAAACAATATTGTGTACATTATTTGAATGCCTAGAAGATTAGGTTTGGTCTGCATTATCATGGAGAAAATTTATGTATGTCATTGCTAGGAGTTGAAAAACAACTTGATTGCATATAATCAATCCAATCAATCAATCAATGAATACCTTAGGCAGCTATTCATTAAAGGTAATATCAATGCTGGTTCCTATAAAAATATTCACTGATGTGCTTTATTATTAGCCTCTTATTCACTCTAGCCCTTTAGTTTTCTACAAACTTATAGAATTTTCTTTTTAAATGAATTCAGTAAATTGTCTCTGAATGTCTAAAATGTCCAAATACAATGTTATTTGAAACAAGTACAAACAAGTGCAAGGTATCATTACCAAGGTTTACTTTTTAATCTTGGACAGGTAAAGAATGCTAAAGAGGAACTCTTTTTCTCCAGCTGCTAGGGACATCTAAGGGCCAGTATGGCTAAACAATAGAAGAGCAGCAAAGATGATCTGGATCTAGAGACTAAATCCTATGACAAATGGTTGAGGGACCTAGGTAAGTCTATCCTATTAAAAAAAAGGATCTGGGGGGGGGGAGGACACATAATGACTGTCTTCCAACTATCACAAAGAAGAGGAAATTAACTGATTCTATAGGGAACCATAGGGCAGGACAAGAAAGGTGGAAGCTTTTCAAAGGGAGATGCAACCTAGAATTAACTTAGAATTAAAAAAAAAATCTGACCGTAAGAACAATTAATTAATCAATGGAATAGCTTCCCTACTGGAGTTGTGGGCGCTTCATCATGAGGGTTTTCAAAAATAGACTAAACACACATTTGACTGAGATGGTATAGGACAGTGACGGCAAACCTATGACATGCATATCACAGGTGGCACGCGGAGCAATATCGGTGGGCACGTAAGCTCAGGTCTGGCATGCATGCACGTGCCAGCCAGCTGATTTTTGGGCCTTCTGGGCCCACTGGAAACAGTCTTTTTCCAGCCTCAGGATGGGGGGAAGGCCTATTTTTTGCTCTACACAGGCTCCAGAGCCTTTCAGGAGCCTGGGGAGGGTAAAAATGACTTTTCCCACCCCCTGGAGGCCCTGTGGAGGCCGGAAATGGCTCATTTGCCGACTTCCAGAAGTGGGTAGAAAAGCTCTGAAGCCTGGCGAGAGTGAAAAATGGGCCTACAGGGTCCACCGAGCCATCGCATGCTGGCAGCGGTTTGTGTGTGTGTGATGCACTCATGCATGGAATTATGGTGTGGGCACGCACGCGCCTGACCCCTCCAGCTTACCCCGCCTTTGGCACACGATATCAAAAAGGTTAGCAATCACTGGTATAAGAGGTTTATCAAAGCCTGGATGAAGAAAAAGAAATAATTTTCACTATTAGAATTTATAGAATATTAAGAATATTACAGTAATATTGAACTTCTTAATAAATTGTCCTGCTGTTTAAGATATTTAAGAAACCACTGCACAAACTGCTACAAAATAATGTGAAATTATATTCTTATTATAAAAAGAATACGGAATTGTAATAAATAACAATTCTACCTTTTTTATAAAAATAAATTAGAAAACTTTAGCTACACATATGTTAAGTTAAGTACTAAATAATCACTTCTTAGAACTGGAAATATTTCTACCAATATTTCTACATCTAATAAACATTTATATTTAATGTTTCTGCAAGGTAGATTTAACCCTGGACTCTATTTTAATTTATATAGTTTATAAGGAGAATGTATACTTAAATAAATATGTGAGACAGTAAATAACCTCATAAGCTATTTAAAATTAAAATGCAGTCATGGTTAAACATATCTCCCATAAAATAAACAGTTTTCATTTGTGCTGTCTGTAGTTCTCAACTCACACATGCAATACTCAGGAAAGTTACTTGCTTGTAATATTATATCAGGAATCACCAACATGGTGCTTATTTACCAGAGTGCCTGTTTGTTTGTTTATTTTAGCAATTTATATGGTTGCCGAACTCACAAAATATTATTCTAGATCAGGAGTGTCAAACACAAGGCCCGTGGGATCCTTAGATTCGGCCCACAGGGCCACCCTGGAAACAGCAAATGACCAGCCTGCAGTGTCTCTGCCAGAGAAAATGGAATCTGGGAGAAAACGGAACCTCCCAAGCTCTGTTTTCATTGGCAGAGGATTGCAGGAGGCCGTTGCAGCCGAAAAGAGAGTTTGGGAGCCCGTTTTTACTGGCAAAGTGATTGAGGCACCACAGGAGCTCCCAACATGAATGGTGTTGAGCTGGCCCAGTCCACCCTGGCCACACCCACCTTCTGAGGTGAAACATAACACTGATGTAGTCCTCAGTGAAATTGTGTTTAACACCCCTGCTCTAGATAGTTAATATAGGGTTAAAAAAAAATTTAAACATTAAAAAAGATAAACATAATAGGATAAGACACCTATCATTCTTCAAGAATCATTGAGCCCAAATAAAATAAGATAAAGCCAAAAATCATGCAATATTTCATACAAGAATCCAAAATCTATGAATTCCCACCAAATCTCATATTTAATATGGTTTTACATGAATTAAGTGAGATTTTGACCATCATAAAGGGATTTTGTTTTGGTTACTATATCCTTATACAAGTTCAGACTGTGAATGCTTAGCAGCTCTGGTTTATATATTATGGATTATCCTGCTTTATATACTATGGACTACCTATAGGCAGTATCATGTTGAACAGTAGTTATTAAATAGGACCAAAGAAAGAAGCACCTAGCACTGCAAAGATAGAGTTATATTGAATATATCAATCTAAAATCATTTTTCAGATCTCTACAATCCTACTGAAGATGGGTTCCTGAAGACCATTCAGCTTCCTGCAAACTCTCACTTCGTCAAAGTTAAGGAAAATATTCCTTAAGTCTAGGCACTATGTGCATCTGTTGGTGTTTCTATATGGCTGGTATATCCTTATACTCCTTATACTGAGGACATTGAAGTAATCCAACACATCATCATTTACTGTAATTTATAGAAGAATCTTTGAAACAATATTTTAAGTGCACTTTTACTGTGAATTCCAGAAAGAATATTTAATTTCTATATCCAGCACTTCTCTATTTTCTTTTTAGGTACATCCAAATTATTGTAAAAATAAACAACTAAGTAAATATAATAAATTATGTTAAAATACAATAGGTAGAAGTTTGTTTTAGTGTACATTTTACCAGCACATCTTTAATCATCTCTGAGGTATTAATATACTAGTATTTTAATACTGTACTGGATATAATATAGCTTTGTACATGGTTAACAGTTATGTATCTCTCACTATCTTCTCAGCCATTCATATCTTAGGTATGGTCTGGAATTCATGTTCTTATCTACTCTTTCTGGCTTTTCTTTCCTTTCCTTTTTCTTTTCTTCTCTGTAAATGTTCAGCTATCTTTATCTCATTCTCATTTCATTCCTATTATCGAATGCTACCTAAATCTTCTCATTGACTGTACTAAAGAATTTGATTTGTCTTGATTTTATAGATCAGTTTATAAGATTATTCCAATGGAATTTCTCCAATCAAAAGATATCTCATGCAATTTGAAACAATGCATTTCAGCAGCTTCTTTCATATTTGCAGTGCCTCTTGAACAATAGACAGCCAATGATGGGAAATTAGTTCATATATCAGTCTGTTCCTCACCCTTCCTCCTTTCTTTTCTTTAAATAAGCCAGACCAATTACCGTATTTTTCGGACTATAAGACGCACCTGAATATAAGACGCACCTGAGTTTTTGGGGAGGAAAATAGGGG
>JANHFT010006973.1:0-10931 GCA_032467955.1 Pseudoxenodon macrops | reverse complement strand
TCCTTTTATGTACACTGAGAGCATAATATGCACCAAAGACAAATTCCTTGTGTGTCCAATCACACTTGCCCAATAAATAATTCTATTCTATTCTATTCTTATTCCATTCCAATATTCTAATCTATTCTATTCTATTCTATTCTATTCTATATTCCATTCATCATCTTATTCTATTCTATTCTATTCTACTCTACTCTACTCTACTCTAGTCCTAGTTCTTTTTCTTGAATTCTAGAGTCCAATTATGTTGTTCTGATCCAGGTGGAAGGCTAGATGGCTGGAGGGGCTTAAGCTGGAAAGAAGGGGTACTAAAATAGATTATTTCTTCCCCAGCCAGGACTGGTATTGTTAGCGAACAGGAAATATGTCATTTTCCAGCACAAACGGAAATTCGACCTCTCCCAATCAGCCTCCTATAGGAAGGAAGGAAGGCAGGAAGGAAGGAAGGCAGGAAGGAAGGAAGGAAGGAAGGAAACGTGGTTTCAGGATTCTGGACTGTTTAAAATACTTATGCCATCACTGAGCTGCTGACTGCATTCACACCAACCGGGAGTGGTCACGTGATTCCCTTTTGCAACTTCCTGCCAAGTAACCCCAATGGGAAAAAACCAGTTTCATTTAACAACCATGTTACTAACTTAACAGCTGCGGCAGCAAAGGTTGCAAAACGGGGCAAAATTGACCAATGTCTCCCTTAGCGTCAGATATTTTAAAGCTGAATTGTGGTCGCACGTCAAGGTATAGTTAGTCCAACAGGGCCTCTGAATTTCAACCGCATCTATTCCAAAAACCGAGCAGCAATATTTATAATATTGTGGCAAGAATCCACTTCGAAGTTCGCCGCACCTGGCGGGAAAACCTAAGAGTAACCATCTTAAAAAGACCGCACACCGCTAATGCCTCGACGTGGCGCATTAAGTTTTGTGAAACACGGCTTGTTCGGTGATCCCACAACTGGCTGGATTCTCACATGCACAAATGCATAAACCACATGAAATTATCTACTACAACGTCCTACCTGTTAATGGCTACTTCAGCTTCAACCACATCAACACACGAGCACACAATAGTTTACAAGCTTAACGTAAACCGCTGCAAACTCGATTGCAGAAAATACAACTTCTGCAACAGAATTTCTGCAAATCAATGCCTGGAATGCATTACCTGATTCTGTGGTTTCTTCCCCAAACCCCCAAAACTTTAACCTTAGACTGTCTCCCGTAGACCTCACTCCATTCCTAAGAGGTCTTTAAGGGGGCGTGCATAAGCGCACCAGCGTGCCTACCGTCCCTATCCTACTGTCCCCATGTATTCGTAACCATCTCATGTACTCATAACCATGCTTGTACATCTTACGTATTCACAATCATGTTTATACGTTGTCTGTAGTCATATACACACTTGACAAAATAAATAAAAATAAAATAATGACTTCGTTCATCCAAGACCCTAATCTCGTTTCCTCCCTACCCCACATCAGCTACATTAAAACTTAGATTAAAGATAGCTTGGAGAAATATCCTGGATGTCAAGATGTTAAACCAGTAGGCCACACATCAATTACGCTTCGTTGTTGTTTCACATCTCCCTGTTGCAAACAAGGAAACTTACATTGCAGCTCAAGCAGATTGACTGAACAATCCTGTAGCAATCTACAACCTGCTGAATATTTTCCAATATAGGTAGATCTGTGGCTAACTTGTCACAAAACCCACGTCACGCTACCTTATCCCGTAGCCCTTCCTGGCTTCCCTTCAGCTTTTCTTTGGGGGAATGAACTCTTACTAGCTCTTGTTAACCTCACATTAGCAGGTGTTTTTTAAAAAAAAATAAAAAAAAATAAACACAGCTAGCAAAGATATTGTTGAGTTTTCACGGATCCCCAAGGGCAAGTGGAACTCCTTGCCTCCAGAAGTTGCAAATGCTCCAACACTGGAAGTTTTTAAGAAGATGTTGGATCACCATTTGTCTGAAGTGGGTGTAGGGTTTCCTGCCTAGGCAGGGGGTTGGACTAGACGACCTCCAAGGTCCCTTCCAACTCTGTTATTCTATTCTACTGTGTGAAGAGTAAGCATGCAATACTGCATTCTAACCACTGTGCCACCATGGCTTCACATGATGCCATTAACCCATATTATATGTTAAGCAAGTTTCTGTATTTAAAAGAGTGGAGAATTTCCTGCCCCTTTTTCTTCAAAAGGTAGTTTAGTTCCAAGTGAGATCTACAGATAGGAAAGACTTACTTTTCTTACGTTATCCCCTATGGATGGAGCTGGGATTTGATGTGCATTGTATATAATCATTAAAAGATGACTGCTAGTCCTGGTGACATATCCACCTTAAAATGATGAGAAATAATGTCATCTGTTTTCAGCCAGAGGCATCTCTAGAACTAGCAAAAAAAGGGGATTTGAGAGCAATGGGCTGCACATCACCTCAGATTTAGTGCTATCTGTAAACTTCTCACTTCTGGTCTTAGTTTACTAGATAGGTTTTAATACCAAAACAATATCCATAAAAGTGGCTTTCTATGCAATTTGCTGGTTATCTGGATCCAAAGAGAAGAAAATGGGTGATGATATGTTTCTTACACCCTCTGGCTATTGTACTTCTTGCTGCTCTATCTCAGAACAACAGCAATTCAATTAAGGAGGGAAAAAAACCTTTCACAAATGTCAGCAATATATAAATGTGGGTATGTCAAAAACAAATCCTTCACTTTTAAATCACCTGCTTCAAGATGTATTGAGATGCTCAATTCACATTAAAGAAGCGTTACAAGTTTCATTTCGCCTCTCACATTTATATAGTTTATGTATTCCATAATGTATTTTCTGTTTGACTTTGGAAACTCTAAAAAGGAGAAAACGTAGGGATTAGATATAGATTCTTCTCCAGAAGAATGAAGCTGCTGAGGAGAAAATGTGGGTAGAATTTCGGTCTGCCTTAGCATGGATAATTGATGACAATCACAAACCTAGGAACAACATACGTGTTTCCCTGCCACCCCCAAAAGTTGGTTTGCAATATCAGCTGCATATTGTGAAGTTATATTTTTATATTTATATATTTATATATATATATATATTTATAGACGTATTGAAATCAGGCACATTGCACTTACTTATAAAGAGACAGAAGTGTTTTTCAATGCAGGCATTATATAAATCCCTATGTCATAGAATATACAATATATTGATGGCCAAAATCAGGGAAGAGAGATAAAGGTAATGTTAGGACTAACGGTACTTAACACAATACATAGTTTAAACTGAAGTGTTGGAAGGGAAGAACTCATTACATTACAGCTACCTTTAATAGTTCCAAAGTGAGATGTGAGCCTACCCAAAAATAAGGATGAAATTTAGGGCAAGCAGATCCGGTTTGCAACTTTCCAGATGACCACTAGATGGCAGCAGATCTCTTCAATATCTATGGAGATTCTCAGTCATCCAGGTCATGGTTGTCCCAAAGGTGTTTTTTTCAAGAGGCAACTGGACTGTCTGGTTCTCTTCAATAGTTTTGCAGCTCAAAAATTGTGGTTCTACTGAAGTCCACAGGTAAAATAACCGGGGATAGGCATTTTGCCTAAATCCACATATATTATTTTTCTTGAGTTTCACTTGAAATATATCATGAGATCATTTACTCACAAAGGCAGTATGCAGAAACTCAAAAGGTAATAGTAGATGAAAGGAAAGCTTTGTGGCATCCTCAGACTTATTTCTTCAAGGAGTTTTCACTTTTTGGTAAATCCATGCAGTTTGGGAGGGATCAGCACCCCTGATGGATTATAAAGACTCTCTTGGAAGAATTATATGTATAGACTGCAGGAGGCATTCCGCCTTTAATAAACATGCTATTTTTGTCACATATTTTTTTCTATCTTTGTTTCCTTATAAGGAACTTCAAATAGGCAAAAAGTTTCATACATCTGCAGAGTATCTCCCAAAAGCAGAGGAACTATGCCGTGACACCTTGCAAAAGAGCCTGGAACCAGCAGAAAATGATGGTGTTAAGTCTAGGTTAGAGAACAGGAGTCACTAGGTGTAATGGCATGTGGGAATGACCTTGGGGGACAGGAGGAAGAGCTGCAGGCAAGTCAGACAAGAGGCATCTTAAGCTGCAGAAGCAATGGGGGCAGGGCAAACCTTCCCTGGTTTTTTGGGACAAGGCAAGGGGGAAGAAATGTACTTTCAAACTTGCAAAATTCTGTTAATGTAACTTTACAGTAAAGACAGAACTAGTACTACAAGCTGACATTGGGAGTCTTAGAATGTAGTTTAATGTGTTAAAATATTGCAAGAGAATCTTGAAAACCTGTCAAAGCCCCTATCTACTTCCACCTATACCTACCACAGGTGGGAAATAAATAAATAAATAAATCTGCTAACCTTTTCCCAGGTTCTAGGAAGCCCATAACACTAACTGCCCTCTAGAAAGGGTCTACAAGTTATTTTAATCAGATATATTAGCATTATATATCAAAAGTTTATTTATTGCTTTTTTAACGATAGCTGATATTGCTTATAAGCCAGAGTTACAGCTGTGGTGGTGGGGATAATGATGTCACTTCCCAATTTTCTCTTTTATTCTTACAGAAAATTCCCTTTTTTTAAATTACCGCCACCAATTTATGATTTGCCATTGAGGCATTATAAACCCATCAGAAAAAGAGCTATAGAGTTGTTCATGGATACAACTGATTCATTCAAAAGTTGAAGCCGGCAAAGTTCAGTTTAAAACCCACAGATGAAAAATCTTGACCTCTAATGATTTTTCTGCTTTTTTTTGTCCTTCTGATTCAGTACTTGTTCATCGTGGGCGATCTTAGTTCTGTGCAGGGCAGGCAAAGGGTGATGTGGAGCACAAACTAAAAGCTTATTACAAGCTGGGCTTCGCTCAAATTAAATTTTTCACTGAGCTGACTGGAACAAAATTAAAGTACAAGAGGTTTTTGGAGAAGCAGTAAAGGCTACATTTTTGAGATCTGCCAGTCAGGTAAAAGGACTACAAAGCCAGAATAAGAGATCCAAATCAGACATACCTAAACACAGCTGTTTACAACATTGTTTGCTCTCTTGCTTTTTTGGGGGGGTTGGGGAGGAAGGAAGGAAGGAAGGAAGGAAGGAAGGAAGGAAGGAAGGAAGAGTATAGCCTTTCTCTGGAAGCAAAAGAAATAGATTTTTGCCTGCTGCTTTGTTGATAGCACTCTTTGCTGTGCCTGTGCCTGAGCCAAGAATTAAACCCTCCTTTTTTTCTGAAACATTTGACATCCATTCATTCTAGCATTGATTCTGTAAATGGAATGACAACAAAGGGGAGTTGTTATAAACAAAGATTTGGGATAGTTTCCCCCTGAGCATGCTTTTGCTTTAATTACAGTCTGCCAATATTTGCATGCCATTTGTCAGTGCCTTGAATTGAGCTGTTGTGTTTTTTCCCCCTTTCTTTCTTTCTTTCTTTCTTTCCTTGCTCATTGTTCACAAGAGCAAGCAGAAAACGTCCTGGGTAGCTCTTTTACGCCACTCTCTGGTTCAAGTGTGTTTCATTTTACATCAGCCTTCAGTTGTGATTTAGCCTTCAATATGGAGCTTTGTATTCTCTCAGGAGTAAACCCTCTGCATCACAATATTATTGTTCAGCTGCGACTGGATGGACATCACATTTCTGAGGATTTGCCAGTATATCACAAATTACTTTTATGCATTTAATAGAAAGGTTCATGCATGGTCTTTTCATTTTAGCAGCATGATAACAAAGTTGTCTACATTGACAAGAATCTTGTTTATAGAACCTTGAAGTCAAATGAATCTGTACATACCTCATGCTACAGTAGTCCTTGACTTAAAGTTCATTTAGTGACCGTTCAATGTTACAACGGCACTGGAAAAAGAGACTTACGACTGTTTTTCATACTTACGACCATTGAACCCTCCCCTTGGTCACACGATCAAAATTTGGATAAAAATTTGGATGATTGGCAAGTGACTCATATTTATGACAGTGTCCCAGGGTCAGAAGGTCACAAAGGGGTCAGCTTCTGTGACCTTCTGACAAGCAAAGTCAATGGGGAGACCAGATTCACTTTGAGTTAGTAACTTACCAACTGCAGTGATTCACTTAACAATTGAGGCATGAAAGGTCATAAAATGGGACAAAATCCACTTAACAAATGTCTCACTTAGCAACAGAAATTTTGAACTCGATTGTGGTTGTAAGTCAAGGACTACCTGTATTCCCTTTCAGAGTAAGCAACATTATGAAAGTGCAGACACAATAAATTCTTGATTTGAAATAGCTGGAGATCTTTACTTCTAACTAATCCTGCTAACCCTCCTACTAATCTGTAGGAGACTAAAGTCCTAAAATTAAGGACATAAGGTAACTATTTCAGCTAATCTTCCCCCAGTTGGTATCTTCCAAATGTGTTGGTCTTCAGCTTCCATAATTCCCCTGGTGACATGTTTGGGAATTATGGGAATTAATCAGTGGTGGGTTCCTCCCAGTTTTACTACTGGTTCGGTCATCACGCGCTTTGTGCTTCAGGCACGCGCGCACAAAACAAACGCTGCATGCCTGTGCGCACTTTACAAAAACTGTTCACTTCCCCGTTTCTACTGGGGAGAGTACAGCTGATTCCCACGGCAATCCACTCTGCCACGCTAATCAGCTGAGAAAATAAAGAGTAGAAAGGAACCCAGGTGGGCAGGTGGGTCAACCTCAACGTTGGGAAGAACTGGTTCTCAATTAGGTGATCGTCATTACTAATGGTTCTCCCGAACCGCTAAGAACCGGGAGCAACCCACCACTGGAATTAATCCAATATATTAAGAAGATACCAACTTGAGAAAAGCTCTTAAGGTGTAAGTCACCATACTCAAATATTCTTTTAAGTAAAAAAAATGTTATTTTGTCTAAAAAAACCAAACAGCAACTATTACTACTACTATGGTACTATTACATACAGTAAGCCTCAGTATATCCAGACTCTTCAGATTACAGGGTAATGTATAATTTTACATATTTTAGAATTAAATATCCTTATGTTTAATGATCATTTTAGGCTTTCAGCAATAATCTATTAGAGCTTAAAAAGGAAACCCCTTAAATATAGGTGCAGAAGTCAACAAATAAGCACAAAAATTACAACTTTAAACATATATAGTCCCCAAAGAGCATCCTATCCTTTGGATACTCAATAGAGTTCAATAAATAGCAGCAACTATGGGAAAGAAATTATAAATTAACAATGGCAACTGCATACAAAGAGAATTTGTATAAAATGTTCAGTAGATGGCATATATCACCAGAATGATTGGCAAAAATGTTTAAAGACAAATCAATTAAATGTTGAAAATGCCACCAGACGCCAGGGTCATATTACCATATGTGGTGGACATGTGTAGAAGCGAAAAAATACTGGGCAAAAATTCAAATGCGGTTGGAGATGACGCAGCAACATAGCGATTTAAAACCTGAATTGTTTTTGTTGGGTATTTTACCAAGGAAATATAGTAAAGAAAATGTATATTTGATTATCCGTGTAATAACTGCAGCCAGAATTGTATTTGCACAAAATTGGAAAGCAGAAGAAATCCCTATAGAGGAAGACTTGGTTAAGAAAATATTAAAGTGTGCAGAAATGAGTAGACTAACACTAGCAATTAAAGGAAAGGAAGAATCTGATTATTATAATATATGGGGGTTATTTTATCATTGGTTAGAAAATGAATATGGACAAAAAGTATTATAAAGTTAAATAAATTAGGAATAGAAATGTTATATACAGGAGATATATTAAGTTGTAATATTAAGTTAAGAATTGATATATATATATATAAAGAATTTGATGATAAAGCTTTAACTGTTATGACACAAAAAATCTGTACTTAGCCGACACACTGATTAATGAATGATGTAATGCTTGTTAAAAAAAACTTTTTATTAAAAAAAAGGAGCAACCTCTCCACCCCCATCAATCTTTATAACTGCAATACAAATGCAAAGAACAAGGTTTAAAAAAATGGTATGGACGTGTCAGGCCTCTTCCTATCAACTTTTCATCCCATACATTCTCATGTCAGTTTAACATGTACATGAGCTTCCATCTTTCTTTATCTGCTGTGCACATGGTTATATACAAAGTTGACAGAGAACTGGCAGGCAAGTCCTTTGTGGCTAATAGCTAGGCAGAGACAACTGTTGATCAATCAATACCAGCTAACAGGTAATCCTTGATTTACAACCACAATTGAGCCCAAACTTTCTGTTGCTAACCAAGACTGTTGTTAAATGAGTTTTGTCCCATTTTACGACTTTGCCACAGTTGTTAAATGAATAACTGCAGTTGTTTAGTAACACAATTAAGTGAATCTAGCTTCCACATTGATTTTGCATGTCAGAAGGTTGCAAAAGATGATCACATGATCCCAGGACACTGCAACCATCATAAATACACGCCAGTTGCCGAGCATTCAAATTCTGATCACGTAATTGAGGGGATACTACAATGGTCATGTGAAAAGCAGTGATGTCCCCTTTTTCAGTGCTCTTGTAAGTTTGAACAGTCACTAAACAAATGGTTGTAAATCAAGGACTACCTGTCCTGTCCTGACGCAGTGGTTAGAATGCAATACTGCAGGCTACTTCTGCTGACTGCTGGCTTCCTGCCATTTGGCAGTTCGAATCTCACCAGGCTCAAGTTTGACTCAGCCTTCCATCCTTCCGAGGTCAGTAAAATGAGGTATATAAGTGCTATTTTTATTGCTATTTTAAAAATGGTTAAAGCAATTCATGTCCTTTTGCGAATCTAGACATGCCTATTATGAAAATAGTGAAAGTCAAGGGACAGCAGAGAAATAGAATGTTAACTTTTGTTTAGAAAAGTTATGGTTTGTTGACTGAGATTTTGAACAGAAACATTCCACCATGAAACAGCTTGAATACAGATTGAGCAGATTGTTCAATGAAGTAAAAGTTAGGGGCAAAATCCAGATGGTGAAAAACTTGGAAATCTCATACTGTAAAGAGGAAAAGAACAGAAAAGAAAATAGAATGGTTTAAATCAGGGGTGTCAAACTCGTGGCACCACATCGTCACATGATGTATTGCGACTTTTCCCCCCTTTGCTAAAATGGGAGTGGCCGTGGCCAGGGCGTGGCACATCCGGCCCGCAGGCCGCGAGTCTGACACTCCTGGCTTAAGTGATGAACTCTGTATAAACATGCAGTGTGAAAATAATAATGGTAAAAAAAACAGGTGGGAATACAAGTCAGTCAACTAATCTACTTGCTTTGCTTAATGGGAAAGATAATATTTTGTCTGCCAAATATCCATAGTTCAGCCCTTGAAATTTCTAACAAATGAAGGCAAATACATGTGTCTCAGGATACTGTTGAGGATCCAATCTGGATCGGTCACCGGGACCAGGGGTTTAGTCTTCTGAGCTTTCAGAGTCATGCTGGAGCCCATCCTCAGGGAACTTCTCTCTAGTGGAATATGTGCTTTGGGCTATTCTACGCATAGCATTTATATTTATATTCATACAATGCAAATCTATTTAACCTATATATTTGCTAATCTTTTTGGTATTGTTCCAATTTTAGTGTAAGTGCTGCTGAAGCAAAAACAACCTACGCTATATTTGTTTTTAAAAATAGCGTAGTTCGTGATGGACTGATTAATGTCTTCCATTTTGATATTCAGAGGTGAATGCTATTAATGTTTGCATGCCAACATGGCTAGCTCTCCTTTAAAAAAAGAAAAAAGATTAACAAAGTCTACCACACATCCCAAACAGAACTGATGCTCAGCAGCCAAGAAAAACAGGACAATTTTTCCTAAATATATAAGGCATCTGCGGAGGTCGGGAGAACACAAGAGACAACGCAATGCCAGGTTACAATGCCAGGTCTGCATTGTGCGGGGAAACTGGTACTCACACTGAGAATACTACAAAACAAAATAAAAAAGTAACACAATAAAGGAAAGCCAATCAGATCCTTCTGAATCCCTAAACTCTTTATCCATCACGAGCGCGTGTCAGTTATCCATATATTACTTAAGCCATCGTCCGGGTGTATCATTTTTTCCCTTTATCAATTATTACCCTGCTGCCAGGTGTGTGTGTGTGTGTGTGTGTTTTTTTTTTTTAAAGGCAGTTTGCAATAAAAAATTAACGAGCCGCAGCTCATTCAGTTTCGTTCATGTTTAAAGGTCCGATTGAGCAACTCCATCGGCATTGGGTGAAAAGCTCATCATCGCCTCTCCACAGCAGCCTTGCAACCTATTTCACCAGCCGCTTCTAAATAGCGCGCGCTCGTCATTTCCGGAAGCCTCTCTAGCACAAAAACCTCTTCGGCCGCCTAATCTCTGGTATCTCTCGTCAAGGCTTCGCATAAGCCTTCCGGTTAAGGCAATCCATCGATCCACCTCCGCTTTTCTGACCTTGAAGCTTTGGGGACTTCCCGCCAACCGCCAGTAAAAGCTGGTCTCGAAAATGCCTGTTGTGGGATAAGCGTTATTTGGGGGTTAAGGTTAAGGATTTAGCGGGAAAAAGAGGGGGGGAGAAACATATACCTCCCTAAAATCTCAAGTCCCGGGAAATCTACTTTCCCCGGGTTTTCTCTGACGGCCTATTTTAATCGGGCGCCTGATTCGGACAACCTCCAGAGAGGTCCTCCCGGTCACGCCTCTTTCCCTTACCCACGTGGGCCGGAGACTTCCAGAAAGCCGTAGTCGGCGGCGCGCGCGTGCTTCCTTTCTGCTCTGCTCGGCTTCTTCCGCGGCCTCGCTCGCGCTCTCTCGCTCTCACTCGCTGCCACCATGTTGAGCGCTGCCCGCGTGCTCGTCCTGCGCCGTGGAGGGGGAGTCCCGGCGCCCGCCCAGGTAAGGCCCGCCGGGGGAGTAGGGGGAGTGAGGCGGTTGGG
>JANHFT010006971.1:49698-78359 GCA_032467955.1 Pseudoxenodon macrops | reverse complement strand
CCGGTTCTATGACATCACCAGCTGCTTGCAACCTACTCTATAGAACCGGGCCGAACCGGTAGGATTTCACCCCTGATGCAGTCAGCTTGTGCCTCCCAGTGAACATACATGCACATGCAACTTCATGACTCAGAATAAAATATAGATTCATTCTATGGCTCCTGTTAGTAAAAGGGCTGGAATGAATTTCAGGAGCCATGCTTTCTCTAGCTCATTCTTTTTTCCAACCCAAGAGAATATTGGAAAAAGATCATAAACTGACCCTGTCCATCAGCAAAAAATAAATAAAAAATCAACAACTGAACAAGTCCACAGAGCGTAGGGATAGAGGAAAGATGAGTTTGAAAATGAGCAAGATTGGTACTTTGGCAGTGGCTCAGACTACTGTTAACAGCTCTTTCAAAACAAAACAAAAAATGGTTTAAGAAATAATTGCTTAATCTGAAAAATAGCCACTGTAAATACCTTAGCCTATGAGACATATGTATTTATTTTTGTGTCTTTGTATTACAAACACTGTCCACTGTAGGTAATGGTAATAGGGATTTAAAGCAGTATGCTAGTGTCCAACCATCCAACAAAATAAAAAGCAATTTCAGTAGACAGTCCAGCCTAAATGAGCATACCTACCTGAACACTAACATCTCTTGCTGCTAGTGGAAACTCATCATGTAGAGAAAAATATGTAATGTAGTTGCAAAATTAAGTGTTTTCAAAGTTGTTCATGTGATCTTAATTCATAAGTCAGTTACCGGTATTTGTCAAAATGAAAGAAATAGGAATTCTGATATTTTCCCATTATTGCTTTATGCAAATTACATTCAATTTGGTGGTGAGTTGCATCTGGAGTTTTATACTGTAATTATTAAGTTCACATATAATGGAATTGGCAGGTGTAATAAATTGGTACTGTATATTTGTATGAGAGTTGTTAAAAACAGGAAAAAAATTAAAGAATGAAAAAATGAAAATTAGATAAAAGAATCACAAGGCAGTTATTATTAACCCATTGTTTTGCTTTATGAGTATACTTAGCACAGTACAATCTGGAAAGAACAGATTATCTCCCAATCCAAGATAGAATTAATGAAATACCCTTTGAAATGAAAAAGAATGCTAAATACAAATGGATGATAAATTGATAGGTGATTTAAATTCTGTACTTTTTTAAAAACAAAAACTAACTTTAAAACAAGTATTTAAAAATTATTTGAATTGCATTGCAAAACATGGCATATATTTGCATATATTACACCCTACGGACTAAATGTTCGGTAAGCAAGCAGCAATAAATAGCATCCCTTATGTGAAGCATATACTGTGGCAAAATCTACAAATTAGTGGTATGGGAAGTGGGTGATAAGAGGAAACACTTTCAGCTGTTCTTCTGTAAATATATACTCCCAACTTATCCTTTTAGGAATAGCTTGGTTTTGAGACCTTTGGATGCAGAAACGTATTGTTGCTGAGTCCCTTGACATGGAAATCTTCTACTTCCTAATATAGCCTATTTTATAAACTACCCAAGTTGAGCAATTTAAATACTACTGGATAAGTTGTCCAGAAAAATACTGTATAGCACTGACACTCCTTCCTTTTCCATCTTGCCCTCCAACCATTCCCAAAACCAGTTCACACTGCAGCATAGACACAAATATACCATTAGGATTTCTACTCCTTGTTGGAAGATTTAGAAGTTAATCCAAGTAATAACTACTGAGCCTATCAGGAAATGAAGCAGGGCTTTTATAGCTGTAGCCGGCATTCTAAAGCAATGTTTCTCAATCTTGACAATTTTAAGGTATGTTGATTCTGGTTAGGGAATGCTGGAAGCTGAAACCCACACATCTTTAAATAGTTTGAGAAATACTGTTCTTTTGAAACAGTTTGTCCATAACTGCCAGCATTGATGTGTGCAAGATGGGAACAAGAAAGGCAGCATGATGAAAATATCATAATGCAAATCCCACCTCTTCTACACATACATCCTGATATCATGCTTATGTACAAAAGGGTGCAACCCTATTTTGTCATTTTGTTGAAAGCAACAAAGTTCTATGGATGCCCATACAGTGTATATGTGTATATAAAATTAGTGCAGAATATTGAGATAACATTTTAGTTCTATTACTCTAAATTACTCTATGCTGATCTGGAATAGGCCCCACTGAACCATGGCCCTTTGAGAGTCTGGTGAAACCTACTGATCCTTTCTCAGAAAAATGTATTTAAATGCATAACTTAAAAATATATAGTATTATGAAGGAAACTGAAATACAATTATGTGATTCTTAAAGTTAACAAAGATTTTTTGTATATTAGAGGCCACACATTTCTTTGTTGCCTACATAAATAGAACAGAAAGTTATTTTCCAGAGGCTAATGAAGTAAGGTTGTAACTTTTTCCCCCACCCAGGTTTACATCCAGACCCATTGAAATCTATCCAAAGACCCCCAGGTGAAGAACTGTGCTGGAATCCTCTACTCTAATCCTCTACTCTGGATAATAACTTCAGAATTTCCCATAATTGCAATTATGAATAAGTTTTTATGGCTATGATCATTCCTAAAAATCATGATTGGAAGATGACACATTAACCCATTTAGAGACAATACATTATTAACCCATGCTAGCTGGGGAATTCTGGGAGTTGAAGTAGTCAATGCATCTTATAATTGCCATTAATTTAATGGTGCAAACTGTTGCTGCATTGTAATAGGAAAAAAAAGCTTCCATCTTTTTCGTAATCATCTTTTGTTTATGTAGAGGTCATGTTATGGGTTGTTAAGCCTTAAATAACTATAAATAAATAAGTCCTTACTTTCTCAATATATTAATACAAACAAAAGCTGCTTTGTATCTATATCTAAATAAAACATTTCATAGATTACTCAGAAATATAGAAATGCATCTTGATATATATCCTTGTATATAATAGCCAAACTGGGAGGTTACATATTGTGAACATATATCTCTTTTTTAAGGTGGTCAGCTATACACTCTGGATTGTAGCATTCCTATTATGAACTACACTCTGTGAGAGGCTTTATTGTTCCTTGTCCAGGTTTTTATACAAGTATTTTCATTTCTATGTTTGCATACTCTTAGTCTTTTAGGGACTCAACATTTCAAAGTCCCATCTTAATTGTTATATTAATTGCTGTTTCAAAATAACTTCAAGATCATTTTTCCAATGTTGTGCAGCAATGTGCTTTAGTAATGCATTTTGAGCCATTTTTGAGGAGTTTTCGTGATCAGCAGTGCTTCTGTCCAATGAAGCACATCTATGAATGAAGGCAAGTTGGCAATCCTAAATACATGACTCATAAATAAGCCATACATGTTTACATGCTACCTCAAATAAATGGGTGCTGTGAAATTAGACTTAGACGTTTTCTATGAAGTAAATTAAGTGCTTTGTTCAAAATCGTAGGTAATTTCAAAAAACTTAGCCTCCATTATACTAAAAGTGTATTCCTCTTTGGAGATAGGCAAGGGACACATGGATGTGCCATAATTTTCCAATTTAGAATGCACTTTGAGATAAACTGCAGGACATTAACTGTTCCTCAGGGAAAGTTTTTCACAGTTAATAAGGTGGTCAGTTAAATGAAGGTATTGAAAATATTTGCTGTGTCAAAAGACCAAGGAGAAACAATACTAGAACTGACTAATGAAATAAAACATTATTCTCAAAAGCATTTTAAGATTTGATGAGGGAAAGTTGTTGACACTATGGCATCTGTTCAAATCATGAATCTAGTAGCTACAAAAGAAGAAACACTTATGAAATATTTCAGAAAATACTGTTTGCCGTTACTTAATGACTCCAGGGAATAAAACATTGCTGTCTTCTTCATTTGCAAATCTTTTGACAGTCACAAACACTGCAATACTTCATTATAATGATCAAGACTGCTTGTCCATGCAATCACAGACACCAAAATAAATGCTGTGAGTGAAATTCTGCAGTAAAATTAAACTAGTGATATTAATGAACTGTATTTAAAACCCAGATAACCATGCAGTTTTTTAAAGGACTTCAATATGAATGGGTGGAACTATTTGATTCACAATAATTTTAATGTGCATCTCTGGAAAAACTTTGAAAGTGACCCTATTTCTAAGATATTGCTGATGATGACATAGACTATATACTCATGCAAGCAAAAGCATAACTAAACTTGGTTTTCTAGTATAACTTTTTGCATATGAAAACCTACATTCGGATTTAAAAGTGCTATCCATAAAAAAGCATAGGGCATTCTGAAAGGTACTTTTATCTTTACTTCTTCCATAAAAAACAGATTCACCCAGCCATTCTTCACATTATCAAAGTCAAAAGCAATTGTCTTTTTCCATGCTTCTGTATTCAATGTATATGGAAGTGATAGCCATCTATGCTGTCAGCCTGAGCATGAATATGAAGTACTTAAAAGGTCAACTATTTGGACTTCGGTATGTAGTTTGTTTGTGCTAAGACTTAATTCTAGAAAGCTTTTTGCAAAATCAATTATTTCCCATGACCATGTTCCTTTGCTCTTACAGCTTGTAAACTTTTCTCTTAAAATATCCATTTGAGAAGTAATTAGGCAAAAGAGCAATTCTTGTACTACTTATTTTGGAGAGATTCTATTTTTTGCTCTAGAGGATGTATATTGAAATTAAAGATTAAAGTATTTCAAAGTAAAATGAACTCTAAGACAGGGAGGAGTTTCAGAAGCACAATTCTTACTTACCGGTATCTTTATAAAAATTTGCAGATGAGATTTTTCTTTGGCATGCTGAACATTATCTCTAAGGGATCCACACTTCATGTAACTTTTGTCTAAATTGAACGAATTTCTCTAGCCTGAGTTTCCATGTGGTTCTCATGGTATTCTTCTCATTTTTCTTCATGTTCTTGCTTTAAAACTAGAGCTACCATTTTCTGGGTTACAAATCATTGGCTCTTCACTTCCAACCAGTGGTTCTCAAGGCTTTTGTTATTCAATCCACCTGCAAAATCTGAATTTTGGAAGCAGATTTTTTTCATTGAACGATCCGTTCCCAGCATTCAAAAGGTGGTTTTTTATGTTTTTTATGCAATTCACAAAAAGTCAAATAAACCCACATGAATCCTTGCTGAAATATAGTAAGATGATTATCACTCTGGAAGTCATAACATGTTTATTATACCTCATATGGTGAAATCCTAAATATATGAAATTAAAAGCAAAGTCCTGTTGGATTCAAAGGGACATATTCCCTAGTATTAGGATTGCATATTTATTATACTTTTTACACGCCAAGTACTGATTCCATTTAAGGGCGGTTGTTACAAGAAAACACATACAGATCTGAGCAATTATGAGTGTGATATAGAAAAGCTAAATGGCACCTGCAGTCATTTTATTTTCATTCCAAAATAATAATACTGTAAGCCAGTGGTGAAATCCATTTTTTTTTACTACTGGTTCTGTAGTAAACCAGTAGTAAAGGCGTGGCTTGGTGGGCATGGCAGAGGAAGGATACTGCAAAATCTCTATTTCCACCCCACTCTGGGGCCAGCCAGAGATGGTATTTGCTAGTTCTCCGAACTACTAAAAATTTCCGCTACCGGTTCTCCAGAACCTGTCAGAGCCTGCTGGATTTCACCCCTGCTAAAAGCTCATCATTTAGTTCTACAACACAAGGCATTATAGTAATATGGCAAATAGTAAGACAAATTCTTCTCTTTTGTGTTTTTCTTTTCCTTTTGCTGATGAAACACTCTTGCTTTTGGACTGAGAGACGAAACACACACACACACACAGTACATGAATACAGAAATTTACAGAAATAATTGCAGGCTTGAAGATGCTAAATTTGTGACCAGATTGTGTACTGTATCTACAAAGTCCCAGATGATCTTTCCAAGAGTCCAATTGAGAATATTTTATTTTAGCAGACTAAGAGAGTAAGCAGTTATTAAAGAGAAAAGCAAATGATTAAAGCTGAATACTCCATTCACTTTTCTCTGATAGTAGTTTCCTGACTGAAACTCTAAGTTGTGGGCTTATAGTTTCCACAATTATAGAGTCAAACCACCCTGTTATAGAAAAACTGCCTCCTGATACTTTTTTTCATGAGCTACATTAGCTATAAAATGTAATCCATTTCTAATAGTAGAAGCTGAAATGCCTGATATATTTCTCAGTAAACACGTCTTGTATCCCTCCTGGAAATTGTAGTTCTCAAAATAATTAATATCATATGCTCATCTACTTTGTTCTAGAACTTATTTGAGGTCCTACTAAGTGGCTCTTCTCTTTATATGGACATTCATCTTTCTCTTGTTACAAAGTTTCATAGTTCTTTTGACATGTTAACTTTTGTAGCCTGGCAGTACCATCCTCGGCACCCTTCAGCAGAAATCTACACGGTCCATGCAAACCTATTGTTAAGAAACAAACCATGGATTACAAGCAATGATGTTTCAAATGAATGATGATCAGTGTACCTTGTCCTTCCTTAAATCAAGTGCTCTTGATTGAAAGATCCTAGGTAAGTATGTGGATTCCTTATATCTAAGCTGAAGGAATGTCAGGGATCTTTCATTTATAAGAAGCTTTTTGCATTTCCTACTTGGAAGTAAATTGCAATACTATAAAAAAAACTTGGTAAAATATTATGACCCTCCAAGACCAAGATGTCAAACTCGTGGCCCATGGGCAGGATGTGTCACGTGCTGACCATGGCCCAGGTTTAGCGAAAGAAAAAAAAGTCATGATACATCACATGACAACAAGAGTTTGATACCCTTGCTCCAAGGCATGAAGGAAAGAAGTTAGTTTTAGGGAATATACCAGACCTTGATGAAAGTAATAAGTACAGGTAGGGAATAGATATGTCAATAAAACACTGCTGCTTCCAAGGGTTGAACAGCATCTGGCAAAATAACACAAAATAGCCTTAAACTCTAGGATAAGAATAAGGTATGGATAGACTACTATTTATTATAGTAACCTTCTAATTTGTTTTATTGGGATTTAATTCACATAAACACACTGGATTATTGTAATGTAGTTAACTATTTGGGGTGGCTACCTTAAGCTGAAAGATATAAATATGCAATATGCCCCTTGATTTGCTTTGGAAATAAAAATCCTGGGTACAATTCACAGAAATCTGGGAACCTATGCTAAAGTAAAATAATTCCTTTTATCTTGATCATAAAAATGAAGCCCACTAATTTGTATCAATGTTTATCTTTGCAAATACTGCTAACTAAAATGTTTACTTATACATAATCATTTTATGTACAGGACATAAAATTAGAAATATAGTCTGAGGGCTGGTTCTTAGTGCTGAATAACTCCATGTAGTTGTGAATCTGTATATATGACCACTTGAGCCATATAAATATGAATTCTATCTGTAAACAGTCATTCACAGGTATAACTTCACTGAATATTCTGATTCATATTAACCAACCTGCATACTCATCATATCCAAGTGCATATGGACACATTTAAATTACAATTTCCACAGATTTAATATTTTTGTTGTAAAAATTAGAAAAATGGTAATGGATTAAAAGATGTTGTAGCCATTTCTATTGCTATAAATTATTATGCATATTTCTGCCCAAAAGAGATAGTACAAGTTACCTGTACGTTGTATTATTGCTGAAGTACTACATGGTTTATAATTTGCATCCTCCCTTTTTCTTTGCTCCTCTCTTTGCAGTTTTATAAAGCCCTTGTTAATCGTCCTGCTAGATAGAGCAGGTTATTTTTTTCTCTCCCAACCAGAAATATGTATTTAATATGTGAGCATATTTGGTACTTATTGATAGAGCAACAGTAGGAATGATCTTGCTTTATGTACCAGTTACAAGGTTTAATATAATTATACTTCATGCAATATTAGTTTTTATTAGTCACCATTAACAAGATGCTTTCTATTGGATTCTCATTGTTCAGTTTTAAAAAAACTGTTCCAAAGACACACATACAAAAAATGTTCAAGTGTCAGCTATATTAAATTAAAGAACTGTTTACCTTTTCTAAGAAAAGCATATGTATCTAAATAGGCATCTTTTTAGCGTTTGCATAGTGGATTGGAAATTAGCATTTTTGTTCATTTTCCCCATGTATGCACAGCGCCTGGAAGAGTAATACGCCATGCATATCAGATCAGACAGTCTACAATTTTGTACAATATATTATTTGGCAATCTAAAATTTGTAATTTGCATGAAATTGCTTAATTAAAACACAGTCACTCAAGGTATTAATTTATCTGGCTGGCAGGTCCATGTACCAAAGGCGGACTACAGAAAACGGGCAATCCTGTCAAAAAGAGCAGTAAAATATGAACGCAGGCAAGCGCCCACGCTGCACTTTCACTTCTAGCTTCAAGACGCTGAAACCGGGAAAGAAATTTACAAGAGCAACTCTGGCGTTTTGCCAATGAACCTGCTTCGGGGACTCAAGGAATCCTTCGTTCCCTCAACCTTTTATTTCTCTTCTCCGCTAGGAAAAGAGGAATACGGGCGAAGGGGGGTGGGTGTTCTTTCTTTAAGCAGCCCATTCAGTGCTTTCGGCAGCTTGATTTCCCCGTTTTCAAGATTTGAATATCAGCAACCCTACCGATAAAATGATCCAATCAGCCCTTCCTAGTTGTCAAGACTACAGGTCATAATTATGCCCCCGCTCTCTTAACAAATAGCTCCACATTTTCATAAATAGATAATTCTCTAATTGATCCAGCCTACCCTACTTTGCATAACATTTCCAACGTATGTCACCGCCCCCCCCCTCGGAGTTTCCAGCCTAGGTGAAAGGCAACATTTCGCAAATGCATGCAAATGAGGTTACTAGAGAGTGAAATGAGTGAAAATATAGTTTAGAGATATGTCTGGGGGAGAGCGATCATTCTCATGGAAAGGCTATTAAAAACAAAATCTGCGGAAAACATGATTGTTTTAAACAGAGAGAGAGATTGATTTTCCGAATGTTCGTTGACTTTTTTTCAGTTAATTCGTCGGAAAAGGAATAATCGAGCAAGAGAAAAAAAGCAAGCTAGAAAAGTGAAAGATAACGCCAAGGTGGAACCAAAGAGTCCGCCTGGCATGCGCAGGGAAAGGAGGCTGATTTAGGCAAAACGGGCAGGAAAGGGGAATCGCCTTAGCCGGGAAATCGATTTCTTACAGTTTTGAACCAAACGTATTTCGCACCGCCGGCTTTTGACACCTTCTTCGGGAAAGCGACGATAGTCATTTCGACTGCGTGGAAACATCCCACGATCTGGGTCATTATTGCCCACCCCATTGAGCTTCCTCCCACCCCCAAACATTCTCCCAATTTCTTTGCATGTCTTCTGGCTCTTAGGTAAGCGTGCGCGGATTTGTAGCCTTACGATTTACTCCGGACCTTCTGAATACTGTGAGGATTGCGTTGCCCTCCTTAGTCTGCTATCTTAAAGCCACCCATTCGAGAAAAAGCCCGACTGAGTACAAGTGGGAGTTATTTCTGAGGGAACGGCGCTGTAAAACTACAACCCTGCGCGTGCCCTTCTGCGTCGGACTGCGCAGTCAACCTATTCAAGCGCAAATTATTCAGGGTTTTGCTTAGGATTCCTGTGTCCAAATCTTTGGCTACGCCCATTTGCAGCTACCGAAATTACCCGAGAGGGCGCAATCTAATATCCGCCCTGCTGCAAACATTGCTTCCCCACCTATTGGAAGGATGTGAAAAGAAACCCGCTTGCAGCCTCGTTTGTTTTTGAGGCCTGGTTGGGTTTCTTTTTTTCTTTTTCCATAACTTAAGTTCTTGTAAAAAGCGCAGCCTTGGAAGCCTCGTTCTCTCTCCAAGTGGTAGATGCTTAGGGAAACAGTCGGGCAGGGGGGCTGTTCAGATGCTCGGATCTCATCTCTGTCGTCCTCGCAAACGTTTTAGTCAATGTTCCCGTGCGTTTGTCGGTAATTAAATAGGCGACATTTAGGAAGTTGAAGGGCACTTAAATCAATCAATAAATAATGCAAAGGAAACGGGGGTGGTTGTTATAGGCTTGCGCCGCGAAACCCTTGGTACTGAAAGTGGGGGCGGGAGGGGGGCAGTTAGGACGACGGGGAGGGCGAGAAAGGCCGGAAGGTAAAGGAAGAGACGAAGGTGGGATTCCCCTCCCCACACTTCCCTTCTCTCCCCTTGCAGGTTGTTGAACATCCCGCTTTTTTTTGCGCACCAAACACAGTTCCTTTTGTTTTAAATATCAAAGGCGTCACGGTCATGTGAACAAACTAACACACTCCAAAAAGCACCGAAGTTAAAGAAAAGCGTCTAAAAAGAGGGTCCGGCCAAAAGTAGCGCGTTTCCCGCGCGCCGCTGCAAAGTGCCTCTTGCACGACGGGTAAGGCGGGAAACGGAGACGGACGAAAAAGCAAAAGGCTTGGGTTCCCCTTCGCCTCTTGCCACCAACCACCCGTCTGCAACACGGCGGGTGACGGAGTCAAAGACTATATAAATTCCTTTAAGAGACTGGAAGTCGAAAAGAAGGGGTACACATTCAAGAACTGAAAGAGAAGAAGGGGGCGGCGGTGGCGGGGGGAGAAAGGGAAAGAAAAGCGAACGTGTAAGGGGATTGCTAAGGGATAGCTACGCCGCGAGCCTCTGCTGCCCTCAACAGCCTCCGCGTGTTAAAGCGGGCCACGCAATTTGGGGCAGAGTTAATTGGGTCTTTGATGTCTTCAGGAAGGTCCTGCAACAGAAGCCTGTTCTCTCCAGCTAGCTATCCAAAGTTCCTTATATGTAGGAGAATATCTGTCAGCCTTTGCTGAAATGTTTGTGTTTTTATGTGCCCCCCCCCGCCTCGTCTTTTTCTTTGCAGCCTAAGGATTCTCCCCTTCCTCTTTATTTTCCTTCCTTTCTTCCCCTGGTTGCTCCTCCTCTCACCTTGCTGTTATCTCAGATCGCGACTTGTTTCTCAGGGTCACGCTTCTGTGTGTACTTAGGTGTGTGCGCTTTGCGTGCCTGTGTATGTGTAGTAAGGAGACTAATTTTCACTTGCTAATTTCCTAGCGGGGGGGGGGAAGAGGAGGGGGGAGAGAAAAAGAAAGAAAAAGTGGGAGTGCAGCGGGCTTCCCGCTGCCAGTGCTGATCAAATGGAACAACAAGGGCAATGCCGCTAATATGGGAAGCTATTTAGTGGCACGCTGCCTTTTGAAATGATGATGATAATGGATTCAGTCTGCTCATTAATGGAGCCAGAGTGCTCATTAGAGTGAACAAACAAGCCAGGTTGTCAGCACTGAAAATGCCAAGTGCTTGTTTCTATTTTATCTGAGGAGTCTAGAGACAGTGATTTTACCATTTATTTCCCTTTTCTGCGCTTGACCCCAAAGCTCCCCTCAGCATCAAAGTCCGTCCTGTGGTGGAGCCGCTAGTTTTGTAGCTTCTCCCTGACTCATCTCCGCTTCAAGGTCACAGGCGTTAAAAGAGCAGTGGTGCTAGGAGGGCTGAGGGTGTATCTGTGTATATATGTGACATTTCGACATGATGTGCAACCAATAATTTCCTGGGATATAATAAATAAAAAAGAATAATAATAATACCGTATTTGCCATAGTTGTTAGTTGAGGGGGAAGTGTTGCCCATGCAAATCCTTTAGAACCCAATTAGCTAATTTGTAATGTAAACTTCCTGACAGATCTGTGGTCAGACTTGCTCTCTAGGACCTGACCAAACACAGGAAACCATATTCAAGTAAGCAATACAAAGGCAAAGAAATGCTGAGATGCTGGCTTTGGGTTTTGTTTTTTTAATAGCTATTGTATAAAGCAAGTGACTAGCGGATCTATGCTGAAGGCAGGACCCCTTCCAATAGCCAAAGGATGCCACTTTGGTTCTGCCAACTGGTAGGACCAAATTAATATTTTTTTTTCCTTTTGACAATATTTGATGATACTGTTAATGTTGGTCTTTTGGAAGTCCCCTAAGAGGTACTTCTACCATGTAATGTGATATAAATCAATTTTCAAGTCAGTTTTAAGTTGGTCCCTCAGCAAAAATCTAGTGGTATGGTCAGACAAACAGAAATCTTAGAGTTTTATAAAGCATTAAGCTAATTCTTGACAATTAAGGTATAGATTAGGGGAAACAATCTATAATGTTTTATATATTTAATTGGTATCCTGTTTTATTCCATTAGTTCAGAAGAATTCACAATATTTTCTACATTGATTTGATCCATATCTGCTTGACCACCGACTAGGCACTCAAGATACTGTATCTAATAGTGTTAATATGCACCTAAGACAAATTCCTTGTGTGTCCAATCACACTTGGCCAATAAAGAATTCTATTCTATTCTATTCTAATAGTACTGTGCCTAACTTTGCACATATCTTTAAGTAATTAAAGTTGCCAAAGGGATTGAAAATGATAAACATAAAGTGCATCTGCTTGAAAAACAAAATAAAGCATGTCCTAAATAAGCAGTCTAAAATAGCACCTGTTTTTTTTAATGTAGCCCTTGCTGAATTCTGTTTATACTATATAATTAAATGGAATGAAATATGATATAGTTTCCAAAATTTGTCCAGAATGAGGATGGATCTTCTCTAGTGTTTGACTACTATTCTCTCAGCATTGTCAATTATCAATGGGGATCTTGGTTTTGCTTCTTAAGAATGATCATTTTAATGCTAGTAATGCATGTATACTTCTTAAGACCTACATGCTTGTGTGGGTTGGTAGGTTGGTTTAATTATTTACAATTACTTCCTGATCTTATTATCAATACTATCTGATATATCAGAACAGTCATTATAGAAAACAATCCCATACTGTGTCATGAAGCACATTAGGACATAATTTACAAATGTAACTATTACAGGCTTTAATGGATAAGAATATGTGTAAAGGCTCTCAAACTGTAAATAGACCAGGATAGCTCTGAAATAAGTCAATAAAATTGCTGCAGCAAATGAAGAGGTCATAAAAGGTATCCCGGATAAAAATACCATTCCATCAGGTGTCATCAGATACCATTTTGACTGATTCTCTGAAATTAATAGCATTACTCTGGTTATATTTAAGGGATGGAATTCTTATTAGTGCATATGATTATTGACTATTGACTGATTATTGACATCATTATCAGTTCTGGGGAAGAATCCATATTTATGTGCTGCTTTGATGTTTTATTTTGTATAGGTTTGCTTATACTCCCCCATTCAGGTAACCTTAATGCATAGAATTATGCATAGCATTTCCATTGTTTAAAGTTATGTTCAAGATATACTACCAAACCATATCTAGGTGTTATTATTTCTACTCCCTATTTCTTAGGAAAATGTGAAAAGATGGTAAAAGCCTATTCATTTTGGTTTGAAGCTATTGCTTTTAATTCTGTTCATTTTGTATGAGACACTGTTGCCAACATACCGTAGTAGATAATAATATATGGTTTTGAGAAGGTACAAATCATTAATAAAGTTAATATTGATAACATTTTATATAACTATACTAAAAAAAAAATTCCAACCTTCTCCAGTATCCTTCATATGAGAAGTACTTCTTGTTTTTTAAAGGGTACATGGAAGATCAACATGAAGACCAACCAGCTTTAATGTTGATTAAAGCATAATTAGTGATACTGCCATGAATGATTAAGAAAAATAGGTCTTGTTCAATATAAACAAGTTTGGCTTTTATAAAAAAAGTTGTTTCACTAATTTTCTAGAGTTTTCTGGAAGTAGCAAATTTGGTGATAACATCAAATTAATTAGGCTGGTTTAAACAGAAATCAGTTGCAAACAGCTGGTTGGATTTGTCCAAACCTGAATGAACTTTGATTTTTCTTTAAAAAAATGTCCTGGTTAAACAAGGTAAAGTGATGCAGATTGCTATATTAGATGGCACATAATTGTATATGTATAACATTATGAATGGATTGTAGATTATAGATAGATTTTTTAGTATAAATTATGTCTCAGGATTACCAATTGGGCTGTAACAATCTATGCCAACAACAACGAAATACAGTAAAATCTATGTTATTGCCTAATGGTTATCATGTATTTTATACTCAGATGGAGTAGCTGTATTTTTTCAGGGCACATCTGTAAAATATTCCTAGAGTAGTAGCTGTGGAGTAGCCAAGAGTCCCTGTTTTTCTCTTTCCCAAGCAAAGAGGCTATTAATTCAAGGAATCCTGTACCTAACATACAGTGGTTTAATTTCACACCAGTTCTGCCTAGTGTAAACAACTTTATTTCAAACATCTGGATTTCTGGCCTAGTTGTCAACATTTTTATTTGTCAAAGAAATATGTAGAATCATTTGGAGAAAATGTGTTGCAAAGAGAAAAAAATCAAAGCAATTGATTGGAACTGCATTGCTGAGATTTTATTAGTCTTCGTTACAGTCTATGAAAAAAGTACCTATAACTTTAGATGGCAAAGTTACTATTAATTGCAACCTAAACTTCCTTTTGGCTATCTTCGCTGACTGAATGTATACTATATATAAAGTATGTATGTAGTATGTATAGTATTTATATATACACACACACAGTTGTTAAAAGACTAGAATCCTTGAAAACTAGGATTCAGTGTGCCAGAGGTAAGCCCCTAACAATGACTGGGAAGTCTCCAGAGGAGCACAGCAATAGTCGGAATGATCAAAGTAAAATATTGCTTCATTTTAATCCTGGAAGCTCTTAATTTAACATCAGAATGTTGCACATTCTTGATGAAGAATCCATATGGGAATTTTTGCCTTAGTATCATCATACATTGAACAGAAATCACCATAACTATAGGACAGATTTCTTATAATACATTTTCCAGTTACAATAGAACATCAGTGGTACTATGTGACACTAGAAATTTACTCAGGAGTAGTTTTATTTATTTACTGGGTCTTATTTTCATGTTAGAAGGCTATAAAATTGCAGTTTTAAACCCAGTGAATTCTCTACAGCGTGGATATACAATCTTACATCCAACTACACAACTGTTTTTGCAATTCCCAATCCTAATTACGTTAAAATTAAATGTAATGCCTTTTAATAATTAGATAAGATGAGATTTAAAATAAAAAAATCCTATGTGTTACTTTTTGTTTTGATCACACCCATTTTCTCTTATACCCTGCCCTCTTCAGTCATGCTCATCTTATTTCCCCCCACTGTACATATAAATCTTTCATGTGCTTTCATGTGGGTAATAGTAGAGATGCAGATGTAATAGAGAAAGAAAAAAAATCAGATATAATTTATGTTTAGGTTGAATCCAAACCTGAGCCTAAGATGCTTCACAATTAATGACTAAACAAGTTGTTTTTTTTCTTTGCTGTCTTGTATCCCTTCAACCTTTTAGAATTTAGCAGATTTTAAAATCTTTAAAAAGAAGTGGCTGCTGTAGGAAATTCATTAAAGATTCATTAAAGACTTAAATTATTTGATTCATTAAAGCAGCTGTGTATATGTTCAGGCTCATGCAGAAGTCTTGGAAAAGAGGCAATTTAATGAAGAGCAGAGATGTCGTATGTAGACACTGCAAGATCATTTTAAAAATCTACAGGTCTACAATAGATAGGTGGCCTTTGTTTCTATGCTTCTGTTGCATGTGTCTGCTTGTATATGTGCTAATAATAATAAAATGAAAAATCTGTGTCTGTAAACAATAATGTAATCTAAGCTATAGAACTGCTTTAAAAGTGTTCAGAAATGAAAAAAAGTTATTTTGGTTCATTATGATAGCTCCATATTAAGTATTTCCTTTTAATCATCATCCATGTCTACAAATTTAGACTATAGTACTGCACTGCAAAAAATATTCAAGAAACTTCAATATTGTGCTTTTCAATATGTGATGGAGAGGAGAGAGAAGGGGGGAATTTGTAAGGAAGGGGGCAATTTTTTCTTTTAAAATTTAATTTGTCTTACCTATTTTATTTATAAATTTAATAAATGGCTGAGAGAATAGACAGCATTGGGGGAAGATGGAAAGCCCTGTGTTCTTCAGCCTTTCCTCCCTCCTGCCTTGTAAGTGGCATAGTTACTGGTAAGTAGTATTTTCATGTTACCACACACCTATGACGAGAAAGCAAATGCATTAAGCAACCAGGCTCCTCTTCCTTATGAAACAAATGGGGCTCGCACATTAAATAACTTAATAGTAAACTGACAATTACAACAATAACAACTACTGTTGGAAATAAGCTCTGCAGCATCATTTCTTGTCTCCAGTAGTTTTGAAGTGTGTGGCCAAAGAACAGCAACCTAATTTCTTCGTAAGCATTAATCTTGTGATTTTAAAAACATAATTTCATTAAAAACAAGAAAGGGAAAATAAACATTTCTTTTAGTTTGCACACACAATTGTATTTGGATGGAATAAATCATTTAGTGTAAAAGTACAAACATCTGAAATACCAGTCTTCCACTGAATGGTTGGATGTAGATAATCTAGGATAAGATAATTAAAGCCTACAAAATATACAAGGCTTGTAGTAGTACAAAAGACAGAAAACCACCTGATACAAAAACAACCACACAGTGACTTTATAAATATACTATAAAATATACTAGAATATTTGAAACATAGTTATCTGAACGCAGATCCTGATCTAGAATTTTTCCTTTACTTTCAGTATATATACATTTTCAGACCAGTCAATTAGCTCCAGCAGAGTGGATGCTCTGGCATTGATTAAAGGCATTTTTCTTGAACATACAGAAAAATCTCCCAGCGCGTCATCGTCTGCACCTCTCAAGTCAATGATCTTTTGCACACCAGCTCTCCTCTCTTGAATATCATGTGAACACAAGAGTGTCTGGATTATCATTTAATTGAAAGCATACCATGCTGAGCCCTGAATAATTGGTAAAACAGCATTTACTGCAAACTTCTTTTACAGTCTGACTTGCTGCAGCAGGAGCAACACATATCACAGATCTTCAGTTCAGGAATATTTTACTTTGATGTTGAACCAGCAAGGGTAGTACACACCAATGATGTATTCCACTATCATTCTTAAGTTTTGGGGAGTTGCCTTTAAAGCCATATTTCGAAACCCATATTTCAATTGGTTTTTCTAATCTGTCTTCTTTTGAAGTAGAGAGCACCTGTCTAAGGCCTCTTCATAACTTACATCACATTCATCTTCATAAGTAGTCTGTCCTTCATTTTCACCATAAGAGATAATTATTTCATTTGTCAGTATCGAAATGTCTGGAATACTTGTCTGCATATATTTAGTGAGCCTTTGTCTCTCATCGCCTTCTACTTTTGCTTTTTGACTGGTCTTTCTGCTCAAGCACATCTGGCAAACCAATCTTGTGCAATCCAAAAGAACCAATCTTGTCTCTGACCTTTAACAAAAGCAAGTTCCTTCAATAGTATCTTCATCTCCTTGGGGCAGGTACAGTCGTGAGCTTTTTGCAGCTAGCAGGGCAGCTGAATTCAGCACACGGGACAATTTGACACTTGCAGTTGAGAATGTCAAATAGTTTGTCAAGTTTCACAGTAAAAATCTCTCTGACATCTAACTTTCCTCTACGAAGAGATATGTTTTTGGCTTGATACCAGCTCTCCTGTATCTTGTTCAAGATTGTCATTCGTGAATTTACAACAGGGGTCACAAAAGAATTGTTTGTTCTTTTCCACTTTTCAAGCACTTTTGGATATATGTGTCTTGCAAGACTGACTGCTAGATAATTTCTAGCATCATCGCGGCTTTGTTCTCTTAACACTAGGCCATATCTGAGAATGTCTCGCAGTGTTGGGAGTTCAGATGGCAATACGTCTCTGCCAATTCCAATTAGATTGCTCATATAAGTGAATGTTTCCAGTCTTGTTCTTTTTTTAGAACCCATTACAAATCAGTTATCACACTCACAGGAAACGAGGCCAGCAATATTAACACTCTAAGACAAAATAATGTTTTAACAAAAAGAGAAAAAACAGCTGAACCTTTGAAATGAAACAAAATGTTAAAAAGTTATGATATTTATGTAGTTATTTACAAAGTACATCTAAATTATATTAAAGTACCCAAAATATCCCCAAGGCATGTCATAACTTTTGAGCACCCCTAATGTCTGGAAATTGAAAGTTAAAAAATTTGACACGCCCTAATTTCAGGGAACTTGTCTCTAGCAGAGTGAGTCTCACTCTAAACTTCAGTCCTAGTGACTGTCCCGTATTGGATCCTGAAACATTATTTTGGTACACTCATTTGTCAATAAAGTGTTCCTCTATCTCATTTGTCCAACTTAATGGTCCTGACTGCCCATCGAGTGAAGCCTTCAGTTAAAACTTTAGGAACCCTTATCTTAACTCCTGTGGGCTCTTGTAAAGAGATTTCTGTGTCTGCCTTTTATTTTCAACTCAGACACATTAGCAAGGTCTAGAGCAGTGATGGCAAACATTTTTCTTCTTGTGTGCCAAAAATGGCAGCACACAATCCCCCCCATGCGCACTGTGCGCGCACCCTCATTGGACCGTTTTTCGCTCTCCAGAGGGTGAAAAACAGCCCAACGGGACTTCCATTTTGCCTGTTGTGCTGTTTTTTACCCTCCAGAGGCTTCAGGGAAGGGGAAGGCCTCCTGAAGGTGAAAAACGGCCCAACGAGCAAACCGGAAGTGACTTCAATTTGCCTGTTCGGCCGTTTGTCACCCTTTGGGGGGCTTCAGGGAACGGCTGAAAGTCAAGGCCGAAAATCAGCTGACCAGTGCACACAAGTGTGCTGGAGCTGACAGGGCAGAGCCTCGCTTGCCCTCAGAAATGGTTCCGCGTGCTACCTGTGGCACCCGTGCCATAGATTCGCCATCACTGCTCTAGAGGAATCTTATCATGAGCTATTGGAATTTTTACCATCTTACCTAAAGCAAGCATTCTTGCTTCTTAGATATTTTTTTGACCCTGAGTCTAATCCTTCCTCATCTCCAGAGGTAGAGAACTTCAAATACATTCTACTACAGTTTCTCCTGCCACACCATTACATTGCTAAATCCATATAGTTGATTCATCTTACTTAAATCTTCCATCAATTTCTTCTTCCCTTGTGTTCTGTTTTCTTGGTCATTTCCAGTAAGGTTATGAGAATATGGATGCTCCTGTCTGTATGCTCAAGCATCTGGGATATATGTTTTCGCTGTGGTGAATGTGGGGGACTGAAAAGCCAGTTCTATTTTGCTGGAATGAGTGCAGTTGTAGTATGTCATCCTATGGCAGATATTTATACTATAATGTTTTAGGCATAAAAAGACTTGCCAGTGATGAAGCCCCTTAGTGATTTAAATAGTTTTCTGTACCAACTGATTTAAGAAAATGGGAAGTTATCCATTCAGCTTGAATTAAAACAAGATACAAGTTTAGATGATGGCAAAAATAAAAGAGATCCCAAAAGAAAGTGATATTAAGAAGTTAAGGAAAGTACAAAGATACAATATGCAACAACTGGGAAAAGTGTTTTCAAAAAATATTTGAATATTCTTCAAATAATGCTACAAAATTAAATAAAACAGTATTAAGGAAAAAGGTGTTCCAAGGTAGTCAAGATGATATGGGCTGGAAAAAAATAATAGGCGCATTGATCAAGGAAAGAAGACAGCTTATCAGATATCAGAAGATGGAGCCATGTAACTGAAGCATAACTACTCATCTGTTTAGAGGTAAAAGGGATGGTACTGTGAAATACAGGACGGAGGAAGGACTATGAAATTCAAACAAAGGAGGTATCAGTTTGACAAGGTTAGAAACCTACAGTACAATAATCCCAGATAAAAATAATCACATTAATAAATGCTAATCATTATGTATATGTGCCATATTCAGCAAGTACAGGTTTCCCCATTTTGTGTTTCTGCAAGTTTGCATTAATAGTTCTACTTGCGAAGGTATAGGATGCTGACAGACTATTAGAGAAAAATTTGAAAATCATAAAAAAGAATGTGACTTTTCTTTTTAAGAATCTATCCTAGACTACAGTTAATAAAATGGAACGGAATGGAACAGAATAGAATAAGTTGGTAGGGACCTTAGAAGTATTCTAGTCCAACCCCCTGCTCAAGCAGAAGCTATACTATTTCAAATAAGTGACTGTTTAGACTCTTAAAAACATCCAGTGATGGAAGGCCCATGTTTTCTGGAGGCAAGCTGTTCCAATCGGGTGCAATTCAGCAGGTTCTGAGAGGTTCTGAGAGGTTCTGGAGAACCGGTAGAGGAAATTTTGAGTAGTTCGGAAAACTGGCAAATACCACCTCTGGCTGGCCCCAGAGGAGGGTGGGAATGGAGGTTTTGCAGTATCCTCCTGGAGGGTGGGAATGGAAATTTTGCAGTATCCTTTCCCAGTATCTATCACCCACCAAGCCACGCCACACCCACCAAGCCACGCCCACAGAACCGGTAGTAACAAAATTTTGAATTCCACCACTGGTTCTAATGGTTAATTGTCCTCACTGTTAGGAAGTTTCTCCTTAATTCCAGGTTGCTTCTCTCTTTGATTAATTTCCCACCATTGTTTCTTGTCCTGCCCTCTGGTGCTTTGGAAAATAATTTGACCCCCTCTTTTTTTTCTGCCATCTCTCAAATACTGGAATACTGCTATCATGTCACCCCTAGTCCTTCTTTTCTCTAGACTGGCCATACCCAATTCTTGCAAGCCTTCTTTATATGTTTTTGTCTCCAGGCCCCTAATCATCTTAGTTGCTCTTTGCACTTTTCCCAAAGTTCAACCTCTTTTTTATAATGTGGTGACCAAAACTGGATGCATTATGTATGATCTTACTAAGGCTTTATAAAGCGGTACTAATACTTCATGTGATTTTGATTCTATGTCTCTGTTTATACAACCAGGGAGGTTTTCCAGCAGGCAGGGCAGGTGGAGGTGGTGTGCCAAGAGCTTGCCCTATTGCAGCCATGGGCAAGTGGATAGTGGGACAGAGATGGCGGGCCCAGCGGTCGCTTTACCCACTCTCATCCGCCCTCGTGCTCGCCATCTCCTGCAAATAAAAAAAGACGTCCCCAAAAACAAGTGTTTATTTTCAAGCCCAAAAGAAAATAAGACTGTCTTATTTTTGGGGAAACACAAAAATACGGTAATAGAATATTAAGGTATATTAATCAGATTTTGCTTGAGATACTTTAAGAACCAATTATCTTCCACAGATAGGTTGATCCAGGTTCTAATACCTGGAGAAAATGGGTTTAAACATTTTTTTTAATTTTTCCTTGCATTAAAGTTTGAAATTATCTTCTTAATTAGATCTTTTATAATTATAGAAAAATAAAAAACCTGTGTTTATTTGACCTTTAAGTGTTCTTAATTGGAAAACATAATTTTATTGAAAAATGGATTCTCTTCCCATTGCTTGCTTTTTGATTTTGTTGCTTTTATCATTTCTTTTTTTTATTTTACAAATCATTCTGACATCTGTGTAGCATAAAATAGTATAGAAAAATGTAAATAAATAAATGGACTCACTTTGTTCTAAAGCCACTGGGTATTTGTGATACTTAACTCAATATATTCATTCATTGAAGTACAATGCAGTTATAAACATAAATTTTTAAAACTTTAGACAACCATCTGTGATAATTCCGCAACTATATGGTTTAATTAGGTAACCCATTGGATTGTTATGGTTTGTAATTTTGATAGTTTTTTAATAAAATCACGATAGTGACAAAAGTATGGAAAGTTGAGCAGAGTGGCAGCCATCTGAATATGCCGTTGTACAGAAGAATCTGATGTTAATTGTAGAAATAAGAAATTGCTAAACAAAATCAGTATGTCAAATAGATTTTATTACACTCTTTACTATCCTACCAATTACAGGTAATATATTTAAAATTTCAGACAGCGTTTTTCATTTCTTTTAAGCAAAGCAGAATGTATAACTAATTTGAGTTTCCAGTAGGCAGATTTGAATCTCGTAAAGTGAGAAAAAGTACCGTCTGGATAGCAATTAACATCCTTGGGAATTCTAGAGAGAAGTTAATAAAGTTAACCCACAAATCAAATTCTTGATCGGTCTCTATAGATGATTAGAACATTGATGAATATGTTTTTAGTGGATATTCTAGATTTAGTGGTATAATTTGCCATGGAACTAATTAGAACTAAATATAGATTTAGGCTGCAATTCTATGCACACTTTTCAGAAAACATGAATAATGTCAATCTGTCTCTTCTGGCATGGGGATATTAAATCATAATGTGCATAATATTATTGTCTTTCTGGGTTGCTATTGTTTGAATGCTGTTGATGATTATCAAGCCAATGCTAAGGGCCAAGAGCTTGTTTATAAGCCCTAAAGAGCATTTAAGGACAAAGGACATACCTTGTTTATGGATTTAAGAGCCATGATGGCACAGTGGTTAGAATGCAGTACTGCAGGGCTAACTCACTGCTCACTCCAGGAGTTCAATTCTGAGCAGCTCAAGGTTGACTCAGCCTTCCATTCTCCTCAGGTTGATAAAATAAAGATCCAGGTTATTGGGACAATCTGCTAATATAGTAAACCACTTAGATAAGGCTGTAAAGCACTGTGAAGCGGTATATATGTCTAAGTGCTATTATTGCTATTTCTCATACAATTCAGAGATTTTGTGAGCATAAGGCTAAATATGATTTATTTTGGTATAAACCTTCAGTGACACTGATTGATGATTATGACAGTAAATAGTCAAAGTATGATTGCAGAAGTAAATGAGGTAGTTCTGAGCAGATTATAAGACTGCAACAGGTTCAGCTTATTTTTATCACTCAAATATTTGTATATGGATCACATTCCACACTCTGCTTTAATATTTTTAAAGTCTGCTTTAAATGTTTAGAATTAACTAATTATAATTACTAATTCTTTACTGTATGGTATAAACGGTTCTTGTTGATTTCTGCATTCAAGCTGCTATTTAAAGACAGGATTTTTTTCCTAACCAATTGGCATCTTTTGATTGAATTTTATAATAAAATCAAGAGTTGGATCATAGTAAGTATGTAAGATTCAAACTAATAATTGTGGAATACCAGAGATGCCCAGATTTTTTTGTTATTTTGACAATATCATTCAGCATTCACCACCTCTTCTGAATTATTGCTTCTGTTTATAATAATACTTGTATTACTCTTATTAATTGATGACAAGTTGACCAAAAAAGCATTATGTTTTTGTTGGAATCTAAAAACTGAGACAAAGTGATTTAATACCTGCGCTGAAAACTTACTAACATTTCAATAACATCCAACTGCACCCATTATGTTTAATATTAACAGTTTTGTCACATTTAATCAATACTATATATGATCATATAGAAGATCTTGATTTGCACTTGCATAAATCAAAATTTATAATTTAAATTTATAAAATTTAGATTCTGCTCATCTAGTTTGAAAACAATACACACACCTACATAATATGTACTAAACATATGTAAATGCGTATGGAGAAATATGTTGTCAGCAAGCCACTTCTATATTGTTGCCAAGACAATAAATATAAACACATCCACAAAGTCACTAAATTTTACTCAAGGAAGTTAAGTTATAAAACATCTGAAATTGTAATAGAACTACTTTTTTTGTTTCTTTTGTGATTTTATAAATTTTAAATACTATCCAATTAGAATTACCATGTTATATGTTAAATTAACAGCTATAAACTTACTGGAATAAGCAGTTGTAGTTTTAGCACTTACACTTATATACCACTTCATACTGCTTTACAGGCCTCTGTAAGTGGTTTACTTATTGTCCCCAACAATCTGGGTCCTCATTTTACCGACCTCGGAATAATTGAAGGTTGAGTCAGTGAACTGCTGGCAGTGAGCTGAATTATACTGCATTCTAACCACTATGTCACCAAGGTTTCTTTTTGTCCAAATATGACTGAAGGGAGTTACCGTAAGTTATAAAACATTTAAAATTGTAATAAAACCACTTTCTTTGTTTCTTTTGTTTCTTTTAAATACTATCCAATTAGAATTGCCATGTTATATGTTAAATTAACAGCTACTAAGTTACTGGAATGAGCAGTTGTAGTCTGGATGTCATTATTAGCACATGAATATTTCAGACAATATCAGCCTTACATAAAAAGTCTTAGAACTGGAACAATTGAAATAGTTATCAGTCATTCCTAGTCATGACTGCCACAATTGAATTCAGATCAAGAAAACCCAGAAACTTTTAATTTGATCCTTGGTATCAAATTCAGTTTACAATGTTGGGATTGTTTGGTTGCATTTGGGTGATTTTGTTCCTCCAGAGCTTCTTGATTAAGCTTTAGTTCATTGGATTTTGTCACTTTTAAAGTCACATTTGGACAATTCTGCAACTTTCTTGGGATCAGTGAACTAAAAGAAGAGATAGAGCTTCATGTCATCTTTTATCTTGAACATCTGAAAATTCTGATTGACTTTTCTCAGTTTAGTTTAAGTAATAAACAATTTGGAACCAAATTGAATGGCCGAGGCACTTTTTAAACAGATGGATGGAAGTCTTGTAGCACAATTATTTTCTTATCTTCCTTCAGGACATATTAGAATCATTATAGTCCTGTGCATAATACAACGGTAGAGTCCAAAAGAATTTAGGGGCAAATTAAAATACTGAGAGTCCAAAGAGTCCAAAACTATTTCTATGCCCAAAACAGTGGAAAATCATATTGAAAGAAATACAAAGAATGAATGTCCTTTAAGACGCCTAGTGTTTAGAAGCTGTTAAGATAAAGTAGACATACTTAGTAATAGGCCATTGTCTTCTTAAGAATAGCCAGTAGCACTTGCTATCTTAGGATAGTATTTGCCATGTCTAAAGTCTGCATCCCTGTCCCCAAGTTTCTTTCAGAAACCACAGTGGACAGTGATCTAGGGCAGTGGTTCTCAACCTTTGGTCTGTGGACTCCTAGGGGGCCGCAATGTTATTACAGGGAGTCTGCAAAGGCTTGAAGAAATGTTATGATTGAAATCTTAAATATTGGGGGGCCATGGCTCATGGCCACTGAAGTTATATAAAGGGGGTCTGTGATGAAAAAAAGGTCACGAATCCCTGATCTAGAGTATAAGCTGTATATCTCAATCCATTTTGTCCACACTCTTAAGATGAAATATGAATATCCAGTACTTTTAAAATCTCTTGTAAATCTTAGAATAAATGGAGATTCATACACGAATGGAAACAGATTACATATAGTATTGATTCTACTTCTTGATCCATCTAAAGTAGTTCTAGAGCTCTGTTTTTCTGAAGCCTTTTAGGAATTTAAGCTACGTGGTAAATTCTTCAGAGATGAGGTCCTATTACAGTAGTAGAGTGTAAACCATTAATTGCCTAAAAAACTCAGATATACTGTATATAATTTTGTATATCACAATTATTATATTCAAAACATCAACTTCAGCTTGAATTGCATCCATCCCTGTCATCATAGCATTTACCCTTCCTGAAGTTGAATCTCTCATTCTTCATGCTGCAGCAAATTCCATATGAATTAATGCTAGAGTAAATTCCACATACAATAAGTAATTTAGAAATTTTATTCAAAATATCATCGGGTTCAGAGTATTCAGAGGAAAAGAGAACAAGATCATATTGTAAGAAATTATTGAAAAAAGCCAAGTCAGTTGCAACACAGGATGCTGAAAAATACAGGTCTTTTTTCAATTTAATTTTTTATGTATTACATGAAAGTTTTAGTACTTATTTCTTTACAAAGCTGTTAGTAAAATAAATGCAATTTTGTATATTACATAGTGCTAATGAATGTATACATAAAACGTATTCACAGACACTTTAACAACTCAATCATTCTTATGTATTGCATTAACTGTTTTAACTGCTGGTACTTTCTCTCAAAATGTAGGTTTGCTCTTTGGTCTGTTTAACTATATGCGAAATGAGCTCCTGAAAAATGAAGTCAATTTTAAAAATCATGTGGAAAATATAACAGAGGTGCCCTCAATGTGCGACTGCTACTGAAGACAATAGTTCAGTATAAGGCATAGAAATTTACTATTTTTAATAATACTTTCCTTTTTTCTACACACATAACACAGGTGGTAAATGGAGATTATGGCAATTAGTCTTTTGAGAAATAGTCTTTAGAACCAAAATATCATTTTAAGTGTTGAGATTTAAATATGTATAAAATGTATTTCCTGCATGGGGAAAAATGGTTTTCATTTTAATACTTACTTCATTTCCCTGGTTTTTCTGGGGCACTGCATTAAATGAAAAACCTCAGTCACTAGCTGCTGCATTTGCCTATTTCTGGTGTTAATTATCTTTTGTTTGCCCTTGATAATCCTGAGGTTGGTATGCAGATAATGAAGGCTGCAAAATCATCTGAGAGTGGAAAAAAACAATGGTATTGTCAATTCGGCATCACAACACTTTATAAATTATGAACGTTATCTACATTAAGGAGAATAGTAGATTTTTAAAATTACTTCCATGAATAGATTAAATTACAAGTATTATTACATTTCATTTTATTAAGTGCATCTTAGTAGTTATTAGAGCAAATGAACATGTTCTCTCAATTATATAATAACATTAGAACTAAAAATTGTGCATCAACACTCCCACATGCATAATGCAGCTTTGTATATTAATCATCCCAAACAATATTTTTCAGTTTATATGAAGACAATTATTACCTATCCAACAATAACATTGTTATTGGTTGATTAAAATTCAAGAACTCTTTTTAGATAAAAGCTTATTTCTTTAAAAAAAATCACAAAGAGGTTTCAATCTTACGAAAAATGCAAATCTTGTAATGATTCAATTTTTATTTAATTATATAAAACAAATCTTGTATATTCTAGTTTGAAATATAGTGGAAAAGTAATAGTAATGTATGCTACAAAGATAATTTCATTTTGCTTTGAAAAGTGTTTTAAAGGGTTGAAGGGATCTATTCTCATCATAAACTTTTCTGTTCCTTTTCTGATTTGAATAAATAGCAAAATGTTAATATAGGCCCATATAGAAAGAAAATAATGGCTATAGGAAGATCTATGTTGGAAGGGTACCATTCTGTGTAAATTCATTTATTGTATTATTAGGACCATTCTAAATTCCATTTTACAGTAATATATACACTAATAATAAAACATAATCATGAGCCACTAAAGCGCAAGATTCTGTTTATAAATTTTAAGGTATAGGACAAACAATGTATTTTCTAAGCTAATAATTACAAAAGCCACAGATTTATTTTAAAAAGATCTGAAGTAAATATTCAATATTTACTTGGACCTGAATCTGTGACACATAAGGGAAGAAAAGTCCATAGCACTTTACCCTAATTAAGTGGTTGAACTGGAAAGAGACAGAAAGTGAGCTGCACTTGAAATGTTTAACCTCTTGCTGTACTTTGGATCTGCATGGAAGAATCAGACTGCACAGATTTTATCAATGCCATAGCCTCATATATACAGGCAGAGGCTGCATTTTCAGCCTGGGGAGATGTTATTTATTTATTTCAAGAAAGAAAAAGCCATCTTATTCAATTTCACCATTGCTCTTCAATTCCAGCATGCTTCCCTTTTGGGGCCAAAGCAAGATATCATGTGAATAGTAATTAAGCTATATTGATAATAATGTTTTTAATCTCCTAAATAAATCTATTCCAGTTACAAGTCTATCAGAAAAAAAATTCATGCTAATTTTCTTTCAATATTCTTATCATTACGGGATGTTTTATATGCTCTTACCTCTTTCTAATTTATATCGAACACTTTTTAAAAAGTTTTAATAGAATGATAGATTTAGAAATATTTTTAGATATTTAAAGCAGCACTGATTCAAATGTGCTTTGAAAAACGAGATTTAAATGTGCAGATGTGTGGTGAAACTAGAAAGACAGAGTTGCAGTTCATATAAATATAAACTATGAACTTGATTTTATAAGCGGAATAAACATTTTTTCCCCCTCAGATATTTTAGCCTATCATTGAATTTTTATACTAAATATACTTTTGCTATGTAAATAATTTAACTCATTCTTTATAAAGTAATTTTTAAAAATTTTGTGATTAATCACAATAAAATATAATACTTTGCACTGGATTTTTGCATGCAGCCAAAATTATTGACGTGTTACTGCTATAGTAAATAAATAAATAATTTGGTTTATTTATATGAAGGCAGTTCAAAACTAAGGAATCTGCTTTAAATATAAAGGCATTAACAATTGTAGGAGAGAGAAAATAATGTTAAGGCATAACCACTTTATTATTACAGGATTTAACAATCATTTCAGTTCTTTGATTCAGCAAGCTTCTTTAAATGTGGGAGGAAATCTATATTCCCAAGGAAAATGGGGAAAAAATCTGTATCTTTTAATAAAAGGATTGAAAGTTTTGAATACTTTTATTTTTCATTTTTGTTTTTCTGTTTAACTTTTATGAAAGCCTGTATTGAGGATAACCCTGAAAATCCCTGGTTATTTATCTCCAACTGTGCATACTTAAAATCAGTAAATATACTAATTGGGCCCAGTATTGAAATATATACAATTAAGACAACTTTTATATTAGTGATAATCTAAATGATCAAATGGTTTCTTCTGTCCTGATGCTATTAGATAAAGCTAAGACTTTTTATTACCATTGGAACAGATTAAAAGTCCATAAGGCAAGACACTGACTGGAACTAATGTAATTGGGCTGCTAAAA
>JANHFT010006971.1:37198-44698 GCA_032467955.1 Pseudoxenodon macrops | reverse complement strand
GTATTAATATATTACTTTTGGCTCATAATACCTTGTAAAGCAGGGTAACATGATTGCTCAGCGGTTAAACACGTGGAACTTGTCAGTGGAAAGCTGACAGCTCGTGTTCAAGACTTGAGCACTGCGATGGAATGAACTCCCGTTATTTGTCCCAGCTCCTGCCCACCTAGCAGTTTGAAAACATGCAAATGCAAAATAGGCATCATTTTGGTGGAAAGGTAAAAGCATTCTGTGTCCCTTGGCATATAGTTATGCTGACCACATGATCATGGAAATGTCTTCAGACAATGCTGTCATCCTTGACTAAGAAATGGAGATGAGCACCGCTCCCTAGAGTTGGACACAACTGGACAGGAGAAACCTGGACAGAGAAAACCTTTATCTTTCACTTTGTAAGACAGGTTTTATATGGTACTGTAATAATTTGGTTAATGGTGAGTGACAAATCCAATTTTTTTTTACAAATTCAAATAACAATGAAAATAACTGATGTATATTTTAAATTTTAAACAAAGGTATTATGTATAATTATTGCTTTTATGTATCATTAATACATTGCTTATGAAGGGAAACTAATGCTGATGCCCAAAGGAAGATAATTTCATTAGCACAATTTTTAAAATTATGAGTTTGATAGATACTGGCTGATTCTTCCATGTGGAATTTGCCACTACACATGAACAAAATAGATTGTGAATTTTCTAACAATATATGTGCAAGTATATTTTTCCACTAGTGTTGACATCTCAGAAACATTAAATATTGTTTATAGTTTTAACACGGGGATGTAGTTAGCACAAAAAGAATTGGAGTACATTCAGTTTTCCTTGACATAAATTCACTGACTCAGTTGAAAGCAACTGAAAGCAACATTAGTAAGAAGAATTTGAAAATGTAATGGCTTTCTGAAAAAAGATTCTTAACCACTTGTAGGGAAACAAATACAAAAATTATGAAAGGCCGTATCAAGCTTTAAAAACAGCAGGTAATTTTCAAATAACAGCAGGTAAATTTTTATTCCCAATATGTTGGAAAACATTATTGTGACTTGAAAGGGGATATAAAAATTACCTTAATTTTGTTTTCCTTGAGAGAAAAACTAGAAGATAAGATGGAGTCAGTATTACAATGATATATATATCAGAGGTGCGTTCCTACTAGTTCGAACCGGTTTTATAGAGTAGGTAGTAAGGTGCTGGTGACGTCACCCAGCCGGTTCTTTTTTTTGGAATTTATTGTTTTTGGGGGAAGAAATTTTTTTTTTTGAATTTTTTTCAGTTTTATATTTCTTCTGCACATGCGCAGATGTTGAGTTTCTGGCACTACACATTTGTCGCCATCTTGTTTTTGGCCTTTTTTTTCTTAATTCTTTGGAATTATTTTGCACTGCGTAAGTGCGTGTGTGTGAAGCGCATGCGCGCCCACGCCGGGCGGCCATGCAGCACAGGGGGAAGTGAAACGACGGCAAGATAAGTTAGAATATATATATTCTAGTCCAAACCTGCATTGATTGCCCAAAGAAAACTAGGTTATGCCACCTGCTGGAAAAACAATGTTGTAGAAGAACAGACTCACAGAATGATTTTTGCATTTATTGTTTAGTCTATTATCTAACCTTCAAATGAGAAACTACTGCTTGTTTTCCTTAAAATTGCAGTACGTAAACCTGAATTTGGGTTGGCTTAAATGACAAGCCACTCTCAAGTAGGGACCTGGCCTAAAAAAAAGTATTTCCCAAGACCATCCTATGAAGACTTAAAATGTGCTAACAATAACATGAAAATTAGTTCGGAAAATTCAGTTTGTAACACTGCCTTATAAATAGTTTATATGTACCAGTATATCTATGAAAAAGAATAAAATTGTGAGTACTTGACCCAGACTTTTGATATAAAGATGTTGAAGATTATACGTTGATTGGATTTTCAATAATTAGTTTAGGGATAGAATAATATATGTAAAGAAAATAACCCCGTTATTGAACAGTAGATTAAACCTTGACCTTGTTTAGTCTTTTTAATAGGCTACTAAAAACTAGTTTATAAGTTGAAATGGAGCACATATATAACAAAAGGCAGAATATAAATCTAAGAAATAAATCCAGAATTTTAAATTGATCATAGCAAATTTCATTCATTGAAGTAAATAATCATTTTGTTAAAATCCATTGCATAATAATTTGAAAATTTTCCATGCAACAATAAAATCTAAATGTACGTACTTCAATATCACGTTGACATCTTTAAACATTTTTTCTCCTTCTGACACTATATTAATAAATGTATGAGTATTAACCTAAGCTGAAAAAATGTAAAACAGGTGCCAAATATGCCTGTTAATAATGTAATAATTCTTTTTTTTTTTTTTGAGATGGAGGGAATAATTTATATTGTTGATGAGTCCCATTTCTCAGTCCCGTATCCTTACCTGACAGATGTAACATAACATGCAGCACAATGCTTATTCAGTGGAGTTTATTTGCTCTAAAATTAGAATTGTAGTCTTTAAGCTACAGCATTTTGTAATTTTATTTCTAACCTTGGGTATATTTATAATTACTTTCTGAATAAATGAAGACATGTATATTTCCGATGAACATATCATCTTAGAAGGAAATTTGATTGAGTTAAAAAGATACATTTTCCAGGAATTCAGTTCAGGATTGTAGCCCAAATATTAAACTCTTTCACACAGAGAAGTACATGGATGTATATTAGAATTGTGTGAACTTTTGAGCTTTTGTTGTCTTGTGAAATGCGTCTGCAAATGGATCCTGCAATTTCCATCTACATATAACTGTAATGTTCGTCTTGTCACTAAAATAACTGAGAGTCTTTTGTCACTTTAAAGAGAAACTGAGGTATCAAATTACTTATAACAAAATCCATATTAAAATCATACAGGTTTGATACATACTTCATTTTTCTCTCCCAATTATTATTAAAAACATTGTTATAACAAAATAATTCTTCTCAGATGCTTCCAAATTTCAAATAGTTCCGATACCTGACTTTATGATGTGTTGAAAACTTCAATCTCATTTATTCCACCACTCCGCGTTAATCAAATAAATGTTTTCTTAATTTCACAGTGGGGAAAAGATAGCAATGAATATTGCAGAATATGTTTTCAATATCATTTAATAGTTTATATATAAAGTTTATATATTTATTTATTAAGGATATTTTATCACCACTCAACTTACCAAAGATGACTCATGTTGGTGTATAATAATCCAATAAATCAAGCTTTATGTAAAAATACTCATGTAAATATATCAAAAAATCAGTGTTACAAATTAAATATTATTAAAATTAATACAAACCCCAGATATGGAAAGAATGAGTATATATATCTCAGTATTCAGTTAAAGCTATTCCTTTTATTTTGAAAGTTCACTGTTTTGTCAGTTCTGTATAGATAACAACAACTTTTTTTTTGCAAATGCATTGCAACTTTCAGGATACTGTGGTGGATATGCAATGCATTTGCTTTCATTTACCACTTCCTCCCAGAAGAATGCATCCATTGTTAAAACTATCCCACTGTGCTAAAGGTCAACAGAAATCCTTAAGGGTGAAGTGGCACTCGCTTGTCAAAATGCTAAAAATCAAGAGGTGAAAGAAATCAAGTGTAACTATTATCCATTTCAGAATATGAAGCATTTCCAGTGTATCACACTCATGCTCTGATACTAAGAACAGAACGGCATAGCATGATTCCATTCTGTGACAATAGAAGCCAGAACAATGGAAAATAATGCAGAGTTAGCCTCCCCCTCCTCTTCTTTTTCCTTATCTGTCTTATTCTCTTGATTGTCTTCTATCACAAAGAGCATATAATGGCATTTTAATCTTACTGTACACTTAAGAAAAGACCTAATAATTGCTAGACCTGTGTGTTTTGTGTCCATTGTATCCATTGCAACTTCTCTGCATGGATACTTACATAGTACTCAGAGAAGAAACGTGGAAACACAAGAAACTCAGCTGTTAACAGGTGAAAAATATTCCCAAGGGAGGAAAAAATCTTCAGCAAAGATATGTGGTAGAAAATACATTTTTATGTATATCATTAAAGAATAACAAAGATATAAATCTTCCTGAATATTAGATTCAGGTATATTTCTCCCTCCTAGTGGAGGAAGTATCAAGTGCCATAAAATCAACGAAAAATGGCAACGTTTCAGGAAATACTAAAAGCTGGTAGTCACAATTTACGCAAGATACTAGCAAAACTGTACTTGAGATGCCACAGAGAAGAAAAATAACCAATGTATAGAAAAATGCTGAAGTTATTCTTATACACAAAAAAGGGGCAGAAGATGATTTAAACTACTGTCACCCAATAAGCCGCCTTTCAGTAATTTACAAGGTTTTCATCAAGATAATAGCAAAAAGAATATTGAGAACATGAAATGATGCACAGCCAAAGGAGCAGTCAGGGTTCAGAAGTGGTTACAGCACAATTGATCACATCCAGGTTGTTCAGCAAGTCATTGAAAGGCACAACGATTACACCATGTCTATGTGCATGGCTTTCATTGACTATGAAAAGGTGTTTGACTCAGTATTCCAGCAAGCAATATGTCAAATCTCCGACTAACAAACTCAAGCAAATCAGAACCCTAAGACTTGGCTCCTTCTCAAAGGTCGTCTTCAATGAGTATGTCATATTCACATAGCTTCAATGGAAAACTAAATCTAAATCTTTCCTGTGGTTTCAGTATAATTAAACTAAGAAATAAGCCCATCTCCAAGTGTCACAGGTCACATTGGCCAATTGAATTAATTGGCAAGCTCTTCAGGCACTCTTTTCCCAACCTTATCTACTGCCAGTGGAGATGACCTCAGTTCTCATGAGAAAGCTCCTTGTTGTGTTTAGTAATGCATTCCAACCTCTTTCCCCCCTGTGTGGCAATTGAGGAACAAAGAGATGGCTGCGATCAGGTTCAGTTCGAAGTTGACAGTTGGCTCTCCCCCACCCCTAAGTTTGTGAGGAGTATCAGAAAAATACCAAATGCAGACAAGTTAATTTTCTCTTAGCCACCCCTGCCAACACCTGGCTGTCCCTTTGGCTTCTGGGAATTTTTCTCATGGAATTTTTTGACCAGCTTGTCTGCTCTTACTTTCTGACTCTTCACCCACGTGACTTCTGAAAGAGAGTAGGCTTTTCACTGTACTAAATACTGTAACCTCCCCTTGTACATTCTAGAATCCAGGATTCTTTTTACTTCATAATGGTTACTTTGTAACCTGCACCGTGATGGGACCTGCAGCTGCTCGAGCTATTGGCCTTAGCTCCAAACCTATTACTGACTTCAATAGACTACTGTGGAAAATGTGGTGTATTTTTCCCAACAGGTATGGGAGTTTCAACTCTACTGTGACCGGATTAATGATTTTTACGATGGAAAAAGATCCTATAAACTTAGGACACAGTTTTCTACATGGCAGTTTTAGTTTCAGGTATTTGGTGGAGAGGTAAACATTCTTATGTGAAACGGCTTCTGAGGAGATTGCCTTTTGTCTGCCTGCTCTTTTTGCATCTCAGTTGTTTTGGCGAGCATGCATTACACATTCCCCCATGCCTCCTACAGGGAGTCTACCCATTCAGTCAGGCTTACTGAGGAAGGGGGCTTCTGAGGAAACTCGGGCATTGGGACAAACTCCACCCCTGTGGCCATCTTGAAAGGTGTGAACTCTGTGCTGTTATGGACGGCATTGTTGTATGCCACCTCAGCAAAAGGTAGCAAATCCGTCCAATTGGTTTGTTGGTAGTTTACATAGCACTTCAAGTACTGCTTTATCATCGTATTACTCGTTCCACCACTCCATTAGTACTTGGATGAAAAGCTGAGCTAAGCCCCAGGGAAGGCCTAATAGACTTTACAAACTCCCTTCAAACTTTAACTGAACTAGACCTCCTACTCCCAATCAGATATAATCCTCTTTGGGACTCCATGCAGTTGGTAAATGTGCTTCAGGAACAGCTTAGCCAGTTTGAAGGGAAGCTGGGGTAGGCAATGAAATGAGCCAGTTTGGGAAAAACAGGCTTGTTGTAACAATCCTGGGGGTTTCCTAGGTTTTTTCCCCATCAAAGTGCATATTGTGCAGCTTTTACATAGCTTTCAATGTCCTTTTCCATTACTGGCCATCAAAATTGTCTTCGCACTAGATGCCATGTCTTTAGGAATCCAAAGTGGCCGGCTTGCTTGGAGTCGTGGCTTCTTTGCAGGACTTGGACCTGGAGGGTGTTGGGGACATACAATTTTGGACCTTTCCATGCCAATCCACCTCAACAGGTCAGGAGCTGTTGGTTGTCTCTGAATCGGGTTGGTTTGTAGCTCAGCTCTGAGCTTTTGAGTTAGCTCTTTTTCCAGCTCGCTCGCTCACCTCTGAGTCTGTTGTGTCGTAATGACTTGTGCTGCCTTCTGGGGGACGGGAATGATGGAATTTGAGTACCTCTTCAAACTTACTCTTGTTCTTGGGCATTCAGGACAAGGCATGTGCCTCCTGTGATGTATTTCAGTGTGATGTTAGATTGGTTAAAATACTTCACCCACTGAACTTGTCTGGGAGAGAGCTTCTAAGGAGTCCTGAAGGCTTCCAGATTTTTGTGATCAGTCCAGACTTCAAATTACTTCCTATTAACCTGGCTCCCTTCTGGGCACTATTAACCTGGCTCCCTTCTAGGAAGTGCCGCCAGGTTAATAGTGCTCAACAAGCCTCAAAAGCCTCTTTTTTCCCGCACTGCCCACCTTTGTTCATTGTCAGTGAGTTCTCTGGAAATATAGATGCATGGTTGGAGGTTCCCCTTCTTGTTCTTCTGGATGAGGACTGCCCCTATAGCTACATCGCTGGCATCCACCTGAATGACTAATAGCCACATTGATGCCACATTGACAGGAGGAAGTTATCCGCTTGAGGGCCTCCTTTGTGGTCCTGACCATTCATTTGACCTGACCATTGGTTGCAGGGTGGAATGGAGCAGATGTTACGTGCCGAATCATGTTGGCGTTGAGGAATGACTGAAACTCTTCTGTCGTTCTGGTCTTGGCAGGCCGGGCCAGTCCCAGATGAGGGTCCCAAGGTTTTATCAGACCCACAAGAAAACTGTGTTCCTCCAAGTCTGCCTACACCATCCATGGCACCTCCGGAGAAGCGGAGGTACCAAAGGCCGTAGAGTTGCCACCACTCATAGGTGACCAAAACGGCCATCAAGATTCTGTCCAATTGGAGATGGACAATACTCCAATTCAATGGGATTCTCCAGTAACATTGTGGTGGTCCACCAGGATCCATGGGCCCCCAGTCTATCTCAAAAGACTATGAATGTTGAACAGTGAAGATAAGAACTATCCTGTGTGTGTGTGTGTTATGTATTAAATGTATGTAGTTGTGCTAAAGGGTATTAACCTTTAGATGAGCCTAACCACTAATCTGATCTAAAGTGAAACTAACCTTTTCATGACTTCAACTGTGGAAGGAAGTTCAGAAC
>JANHFT010006971.1:15421-36164 GCA_032467955.1 Pseudoxenodon macrops | reverse complement strand
GGGTTGAGAAATGCTTTAAGTTGCATAGTTCAGGGGTGTCAAACTTGCATCGTCATAACGGTATCACATGACGTGTCACAACTTTCCCCTCCTTCACTATATCAAGCATGGGCGTGGCCTAGCATCAACGCATGGGCCATGCATTTGAAAACCCTGGCATAGTTTAAGGTGTGGCAATACTGTGGGAAGGACCACTCAGAATTTATTAACTCTTTTCCTAATTCTGTCGCGTGTGTCAGGCCTGAATTTTAATCCCGTTGGATTTTGGCCTGCCAGACTTTCAGCTATTCTACTATGCATTTTTATGTTGTGGGAAAATGGGAGGGGGGATAGTGTGTAGTTGGAGACATGAAGCCATGTTTACATTCTTTCTAGTAAGCCAGGGTCATCCTTTGTCTTCGCACCAGACTGGAAAGAGATAGGCTAACCTGCCATCATGGCAGAGAGAGATTGGACCATGTGACAGACTTGTGGGTGTGATGGCAGGATCTTGAACTTTCAACTAAGGGGTAGAAACCTGCAAATCGTCAGATTTGTGTTTCATCAGTTTGTGCCAACATGTCTCTCCTAATAAATTGAATCTTTGAAGAATGCTTTGCCTTGGAGTCTGATTTCTTCAGGTATGATACTTGGAACACTGACATTGTGGTTCTTTCAAATTTACACGTTGCTTAAAAAGAACATGAGTGTTCTATAATAAAAGACTCATTGAAGAACATTTTGGCATAAAGCTTCTTAGAACCATCTACTGTGCAAGTAGTTCTCGACTTATGGCCATTGGTTTAGTGACTGTTTGAAGTTACAACAGCACTGAAAAAAGTGACTTATGACCATTTTTCACACTTGCAATTGTTGCAGCATCCCCATGATATCATGATCAGAATTTGGATGCCTGGCAACTGGCTCATGTTTTGGATGGTTGGATTGTTGCGGGCAGGGGTTTGGACTAGATGACTTACAAGATCCCTTCCAACTCTGTTAATCTGTTGCGGTATTCTGTGATCATGGGGATCGCTGTTTGCTGACTTTCTAACAAGCAAAATCAATGGAGAAGCTTGATTGACTTTATAACTGTGTTACCTACTTAACAACTGCAAGACTTAAAAACTGTAGCAAGAAAGGTCATAAAATCACTTTACAACTGTCTCACTTAGCAACAGAAATTTCGGGTTCAATTGTGGTTGTAAATTGAGGAGTGCATGTACAGTTATTTGAAGTGGCGAATAAATATAATTAGGAAGTTTCTTTCTCTCTCTTTGTGTGTGTGTGTGTGTGTTGTGGGCCCTGTCTCTTCATTAGAGTAGGAGCTGTTCAGATCTATGATAGTTCCTATAGACTCTGCATGGTGTGGATTAGCGGAAACATAACCCCAACATGTTATAGGCATGTATTAGCTTCAGACCTGTGAATTTGTGGTGTTCTGAAACTGTATAGTACAGGGATCTGCAAGCTTAAACACTCAAAGAGCCATTTGGACCTGTTTCCCACAGAAAAGAAAACACCGGGAGCCACAAAACCTGGATGGGCATGACCAACTCGATGTCACTCACTTCCACCAGTCACATGACACCCCCCCTAGCCAAGCCTACCCAGCCAGTCATTAGGGCAGAGACCCTGTTGTTAAAAATACCAAGAATCACAAAACCCTTTTGACATCTCTCTCTCTCCACCCCTCTCTCCCTCTCTGTATCTCTGTCTCTCTCCCCCTCTCTCTGTATCTCTCTGTCTCTGCTCCAGCCATTTCTCCATCCCTTGTCATCACACTTACCTTCTCAGGCCAGGCAAGAGGTGATTGGGAGGGGAAGGGCCAGCCAGTGGTGGGATCACCCAACCACTGGAGCCACAGCAGACCGCCCAAAGAGCCGCAAGTGGCTCCGGAGCCGCAGGTTGCTGACGCCCGAAGATTACAGTTCCTTCTGGGAGTGGTCGGAAAGTCACGGGTATCATCTTGGCAGTTCATTTTCTTAAGTATGCTTGGGTTTTAACTTGACTTTTTGAAGCTTTTGTTTTATTTTGTTTTTTATCTTTAAAAGTTGACCAGCTGATTAATTTTAACCCCCTGATGGACCTTATATATTCATTTTGATTTATGTTGTTGTTCTGAATAACTTTTGCTGTTTGTAAGGAAAACATGGTGTGATCCGGGGTAGTGAAAGTATTTTCATTTGATTTACTTCTATATTGGATTCTCACTATAAAGTATTTCCATTTTGAGAATTCATAACATATTTGGAGCTTATTTTTTAATTCTTCTTTTAATTTTGGATTGAAATATCTAGAAAATATGTTCCCTGCTTTTTTAGTTATTTTTTTCATTCTGAGAATGCCTGTGGGTTTTTTAAAATCTATCATTGCTATTAGATTCATAAAAGGAATGTGATCTGAAAGTAGTAGATTTGCTGGAAGGAAATATGAACTATACAGACTCAGAATTCAGACTTATAACTTAACTATCTGAGTCAATCGCACCCATCTCTAAAGTTCAAGCTTGCATTCTTCTACAGCAGCAGAAACCTGACTGAGGAGAAAAGTAAATTTCCCTAAGAAGATTACAGGGAATGGGGAAAATTAAAGGAGAATTGGAAAACAATTTCATCTGGATTTTTGGGAGGAAGATAGGCTGACTTTAGATATTGGATTTATCATATTTATCCAGAGAACAACTTATAAGAGATTGTATTAAGAAACAAACATGGATATTTGATCCAGGATGAATTGCTGTTATCTTTTGGGATGCTTTGGAATAGATAAGATGCCATGATAAATTTTCTACAGGTGGACTACAATAATAGTTTGTTAACAGAGGGTTTTGAAACTTTAATGTTGCCTTTCTTTTTATATTATTATGTATTATTTTAGAAAATACAAACATGGAGAAAGCAATATTAATAAATTCTTTTATGGATAATCAAGATAGATGTGTGAGACAGAGAACAAAACTATAATTTAACAAATAGAGCAAATTAATATTAATATATAATACAAAACGTATTTGAAATACATTATTTAATGGCTCTGAACTTCTAGAGAGAAAAACTATGTAGAAATGAGACTTAAAATTACAACTGGATTTTAAACTGAAAAGCTAAAAAAAAGTAAAAACAGTTATCCCAATATTCAAATATATAGTCAATATTCTGAAATTGAAAGCGTCTTTTCAGATTATCCCATGCTATTTTTTATAACTATGAGAAGAGCTAGAAGATGTAGCACAAAAGTGCCCCAGATTTCTGGAAACGGCATTTGTATTTCATTCAATACATCTACTAAAGTGCGGGTGTTCATTGTTGCATGCAAAGATGTATTTGGCTAGTTGGCCTAGATAAATGTTTTGCCTGTGAGACAATAGTACTTGAGAATTCTAGCTTGCAGAAGCCATTCATAACAATATGGTCCTTATTACTGATTATAAATTTATTGAAAAGTTGGAATCAAGATTTGAGAAAGTATTTTGAGTCTGAATACAAGAATATAGCTATGCTTTTTATTCCTTCATGAATCCACCACTACTTCCAAAGTGTTTGAGGGCTGTTCCAAATATATACAGACAATGAACCATTTGCATTCTAATACTCAATCTCATTCCTCACAAATGCATTTTATTTATTGAAGTAACTCACCATACTTATATGTACATAGGAGAAAAATGTAGCATGCATGCAGACAAACCAAGTTTTTTTAAAAAACTTTGTTCTTAACTATCTGGAGTGGTGAAATGGGAATATATTTGTAGACTACTCTGGATTGATGTTTTGATAATAATTATTGGAAAATTAAAGGAGATATAGATGGAAATGCATGACAGTTGTCAATAATGTGCTGTCCTAGACTTCTATTTTTAAATAAATCAAATATATTTATAGATACAGACTTATGACTGTTAAATGATGGTCCAGAATTACAATGGCCTCAGAAATAGTACTTTATAGCCAGGAAAGCACTTCCAGCCATTACAAAATGTTGCACCACCATTCCTTTGGTCACGTGGTCATGATGCTTGGCAATGTGTTTACATTTATGACTAGTTGCAAGCACTCTGCAATTAGATGATAGCCATTTGCAATCTTCTGTACAAAGATTTGCAATCTTCTGTGCCAGCTTCTCCAGAAAGAAAGCAGGGAAGGTTGCAAGCTGCTTCTACCTATCAAGAGAACTCCCTCTTGTATCTGAGGGCTAGGCTGAAAGGGCTGCCTGCAGACCTGAATGCTGCCAAAGAAATGTCCTTACTTTGGAGGAAGCTGAACTCCTTTGGTGGGGTGTAGAAACAGAGCTGAAATCCTGAAGATTTTAATTCCCTTCTTGCACCCCACCAAAGGAATTTCTTCTGTGCACACAGGGGAGCTAAAATCCTTCAGCCTTCTTTCAGCCAGGTTCCAGAACCAAGAGGGAGCTGAAATCTAAGCAGAGTGGAGAGGCAACATGGTAGAGTAAGGAGTGTAGGGTGTCTCAATCAGTTGGGGGAAGCCCACCAAAGGCTGCGGACAAGTCTCTTTGTTCAGGAGTTGAAAATCCTACTTGGATTTTGAGAGTTTTAATCTCCTAAGTGAAGAGGCAGCACGAAAAGAAAAGAATGTTGAGTATTGTGGAGGGGAAAGGGCTTGTAGTTCCGGTGCAGGCTACATGAGCTGCCTCCAATCAGAAACTGAGAATCCTGAAGGCTCCTTGGTGCTCTCTGAGTTTGTTGTTTTCCTACAGATGTTTCATTAGCCAAACTAGTGTAGGAAGGGCTCCCCTCATCAGATTAAAATATTATTTATTCTTAATATTAAAAAGAGGGAGGATAGAATATTTCCGCTAAAGGAAAGAAATCTTAACAAAGGCAGAAAGCAGCCTCAGTTTTCCTGCCATAGGAAAACATCTTCAAAGAGAAGCTTGATGAGGCTAGTCTTTAGGAATGGAGATTTTGTACCCTGTGTCAGGGTTCCAAGCAATACATCCCATTCAATAAGAACTCCAAGGCAGGCAAGTTCCTTAAAGAACATTTTATTAAGACATATCAAATTGGAATCTTCCTGGTGGAAAACAGGCTTTAAGTTATCACTGGTTTTCCCCCCAAATTAAAAAGAGTCTCAGTCACATGGTCTAATCAGCATACAGTCCCAGTTGCAAGATGATCTCAGTCTCCACCCTGTGGACACCTGCATGAACGTACTTGATTCCAAGGGGAAATAATTTTATTTAGGCTACAACACCCCAGCTAATCTCTACATCCCCCTTCCTGGCCCCTTCACTCCAGGCTGTGTCAGCCCTGAAGTCGTGAGAAAAGAAACCTCCCTAGAAACTACAAAAAGAAAATGGCCACAGTTCAGTCAACTTCAGGATTGACAGACTGAGCCAATCTATTTATAGCAGAGACTCCAAATAAGCAACATAATAGGCAAGCCAAAACTGACAAGTTTAGCTCAGACAAACACCTAGCATTTCCTCTTGCCTGTAGAACCGGCCATGACCCCTATATGACCCCATAGGAATCTGGCAACTGCCATCAAAATATTAAAGGACATATTCTTGTATAGAAACAGGCACCTCAATCACAAAGCTCCAAAGAATTTATAAAAGCCCACCCACTCTCAACCCCATTTTGTCAGCCACTTCAGAAACATTCTATTGTCACTAGTTTCTGGCTACAAAATAAACAGACTTCTTTTCCTGCAGCCTGCCTCCATTTTATTTCTAGCGTCTTTCTCCCAGCATGGAACTGGACCAGATTTTTCTTCCAACATTAGATAATATCCAGTTTGGGTAAACGTCTGCAAGAAAACAACCAAGATCAGAGAGCATCAAGAAGCCCTCATTTCAACCTTGAGCTACAAATATTTATTTATTTATTTACTTATTTACTTACTTACATATTTAGTTAGTTAGTTAGTTAGTTAAGCATGTATTATATAACAGATATAAGTATAAACATGAGTATGAATACATTAAATTGATACAAATAAAAGAGACTATTAGGACAAGGATGGTAGGCATGCTGATGTGCTTATGCACGCCCCTTAAAGACCTCTTAGGAATGGGGTGAGGTCGACAGTAGACCGTCCAAGGTTAAAGTTTTGGAGGTTTCTTTATTGCCTGAGAATTCTGCTTGGATTTCAGCAGGGAGGATTTTCAATTCCTGAGCAGAGCCTCCAGGGTCTCATCCATTCCCCTGAGGCATCTGGTGCTCCTTACCTAGAACTCCATCCACTTAACTACCCACAAAACCACTTAACCTTAACCAGGAATGCTGAGATTATAAATTATTGAGAGAAGTAGTTCTATGGCCATCTCACTTAATAACTGTTTCACTCAGTGCCTGAGATTCCTGTCCAAATTGTGGTCAATGACTACCTGCATATCATCTGATTTCTAATACTTGCCAATATTTATTTGCGGTTTCAGGCATGGGAAAGACAAGTATTTTTAGAATGACGTTTTCTTTACTGTTTCATAGTTTGTTATAAATAATATTTCAATAAATGGTATTTTGGGTGGGGAGAAGAAAAGAAAGATATGATTTGATAAAATTACTACCTCAAAATGTCACAGTTACATGCTTAAAAAATTTCTGCTGCCTTATTAGGTGATAAAAGTATTTTAATTTGATAAAAAATAGATCCTAAAATGACTAATTTTAGAATGGGTGCTTTGATAAAATTCAGCATAAAAATTGAAATCTAAAAAGGGTTTTCTTTATGCAAATCTACAGTTTTTAAATATTTCAGGTTTGAGTGCTGTATTAAAGTACCTATATATTTTTGAGCTTTCATCATTCTGTTATTATGACTTATTACTGCCGATGCTTTTAGTTCCATGTATCTTTATTACAATCATACAGAACACAGTTCATGAAGTGGAAGTGTTGCATATCTTCCATTCATTTTAGTTGAACCGTGAAGAGCAGATGATGCCTTTGGTCTGGACTGTTCCATACCCTTCGTGTTTGCTGATTATAGTGATATATAAGTTCTGCTTCAGAAAAGATACAAGTTGACTTTAAAAAATGCACACATCTATAGGAGAATCATTTTTTTTCTCCCCCCTCCCAAATCTCCCAATCTTTCTCCCAACTCTAGCCTTTTTCGCCTTTAAATAAATCAATGCATGGCACAGCTTCTTCAACATTAGTTCCAATAAGTCAAATGTTTTCTTTCTCTCTCAATTCTTGGCTTCTAATTCTTGCATACACATCTGGTTGGGGTATTCTCCCCCACTTGCCTGTCTTGCACCCATCAACTGGCTTGATATTCTATATAATTTACAGCTTTGGCCTTCTATGAAATAAAATGGCTTTATTTTATATATGTTAATTGGCAGATAAGCTGGGTCTATTAAGCATTTGGTCAAAGATCACTAAAAGAAAGTTAGCAAGAAACAGGTGGGCTAAGGGCATTTCAAGAACTGCTATGACAAGTGCCTATGCTCACAGAGGACAGAGACATTAAAATGCTATTCCCCAATCTTTGAACTGGAAGAAAAATGTATAGACAACTCCAGTTGTCTTGCTCCAGTTGTCTTGCTCTGTTTTGTAATTGTGAGGCTGGCAACTGATATAAAATTTATTTTAATGGAGGAAAGTAATTAGTGGAGTTCTTCAGTTAGTTTTCTCACCTGCAAGCATTGCTTGCTGGCCGAAATTTTTTTTTTAACATGGAGTGAAAAGGGTCGAGTGAGTCTAGGTAGGTCTTTGGAGGTGCCATGTTTAAGTTCTGAGAAGTTGCCCAGTTAACTAGTTGCAGGTACATAAGTGTTCTGTATTTGTGATCCATCAGTCAGATGATTTTTGAACATGGGTATTGCGATCATCTAGTCAAAATCAGTAAAATTGTGTCCTAATAATAACCTAGCTAAGAGGTCAGTGGTGTCCAGCAGGGATGTGGTGTAATTCCTGGCAGAAAGTTAGAAAATTTCAGTTAGGCATTATATTGGCAGATGCTCTTTAGAGTTTTTTTGCCTCCTAAACCATGATTGACTGGAAGGCAGTACCTAACAAACCTATACAATAAAATATTCCTGCAGCAACCCAAAGTGCCCTATAGAAACTGGGAGATTCCCATCTCTGACCTGTCAGAATACAGGTAGTCCTTGATTTATGACTACAATTGAGCCCAGCATTTCTGTTGTTAAATGAAACATTTGTTAAGTGAGTTTTGTTCCATTTATGACCTTTCTTGCGTCAGTTATTAAGTAGATCGCTGCAGTTGATAAGTTAGTAATGTGGTTGTTAAATGAATCTGGCCTCTCCATTGACTTTGATTGGCACAAGGTCACAAAAGGTGATCACATAACCTTGGGACATAGCGATACTCATAAATATGAACCAGTTGCCAAGCATCTGGATTTTCATCACATGGATGCTACAAAGGTCGTAATTGTGAAAAACGGTCATAAGTCACATTTTTCAATGCCATTGTAACTTTGAACTGTCATTAAATGATTTTTTTGTAAGTTGAGGACTACCTGTAGTACCAATAATGCATGCTAGATTGTATCAGTGAAAATAAATAAATAAATAAATAAACAAACATTACTTTAAAATGGGAAAATTACTTTAAACTGTTCTGATAGTGAGATAGGTATGTGATCATATAATGACATTAAAATATTGTTATATATGCAGCAGCTAAGAACACTGCCTGGAAACAATAATGACCGGTATAGGATATATTGTTTGGTGTGTACTTCCTTGGTTATTTGGGGTTTCAGGATATTTATAGCGGTGTTATATTTCTTTTGTTTGTGTTAATGGGATGCAGAGTAAAATGAGAAGTTCTCTGTGTGTTTATGTGTAAATTAGAATGCCTGTCCACTATCGCTCCTACACAGGGGTGGGTTCTATCTTACCTCACCACCAGTTCGCTTCCTTGCCCACTGCATGGCCATGCTACATGGGAGCGTGCGCAGTACAAAAAAATTACAAAAAATTCAAAAAAAAAAGGCCAAAAACAAGATGGCGAGGCATGTGCAGTGCTAGAAATTCATCTTCTGCGCATGCACAGAAGGAAAAACCCCCGGGGGAAAAAAAGGTGGCATCCACGGATCCCACTCTAGATTCCCAGGTTCTGCCCTTGTACAGCCTATTCTAAATAAAAAAGACAATTGCAAGAAAAAATTAAAATGAATTGTTAAACAATTGAAGGCAATATGATCTGATGGTAGTTTTCAAGATACAACAATCTATTTCTTTGCTCAGCTCTTGAATTTCATGTGAAATACTTCTGGGCTTATATTTTTCTGTTAACATAATAATACACTTGTTTTTTATTGCTTAATGTCTTTATGGCTTTTTTAAACACTAGGCTCTTTAAACATTTACAGTAATATATCTTGTCACTGCCATACTTAAAACCAGAAGGGACTGATGGGAATACCTATGGGAAAGAATAACTGCTACAATGACATTTTGATGTAATTCAGTCTAAATTTCAAATATTCCTCTTTCACATAATCAAGTGGTATGAAATCTTGTTTAAAATGGCAAGTATACAGCAGTGGCTGAATTGGTACTTAGCATTGGTCCTTTTAGAATATGCATAAAAGCTTCCAGTAGGGAGTGTTTTAAGGGCCATCCTTTGAGAGCACAAACCCACATATGTACAATCAGTAGACATCAAGGTTGTATCTCCAGCTACTCTTGAAATGTTATTTAGCTAATGCACAAGTGTTACAGTTAAGCAGTTAGCAGTAAAAATGGAACACAGCTACACGTTTTTATTTGGGATAACATTTGTATGTTATAGTACTGCATAAAATAAATTTAGCATGCAATTGTTCCTAACTAGGTGAATTCTTGCATTATAAAAATGCTGCCAAAGTCAAGTGCTCCTTCTTCATTGCTTTATTTACATAATGTCTGAGTGCATGCATACTCAGGCTCTATATTCTGAATAATTTTGAGTATCACAGTACTGCCATCACTTTTGAATGCATGATGGAATTGAATTCATCAACTACTAGTAAGGTGAATTTGTCAGATACATTTTTTGGGGGAGAATTTAGTCATGACAAACAAATTGCTCAAACTAGCTGGTGGTTTGTCCAAACATATACATACATACACACACACACACACACACACACACACACACACACAGGGTGAAATCCAGCACGCTCCGACAGGTTCTGGAGAACCGGTAGCAGAACATTTGAATAGTTTGGAGAACCAGCAAATACCAACTCTGGCTGGTCCCAGAGAGGGGTGAAAATGGAGATTTTGCAATATCCTTCCCCCAGGAGTGGGGAGGGAATGGGGATTTTTCCTCTGCCACGCCCACCAAGCCACACCACGCCCACAGAACTGGTAGTAATATATATATATATATATCAGTGGGGGAAAACATAAAAAGGGATAGTGATTAAATCTGTGAATCCAGGATGCTGCTTCAGGTTAATCCATATGTTCCATTTTGTAAGGACTTGTAGGTCACATGTTGTTTGTGATAAAAAATGATGATACAAATAACATTGCAAACACTATCAGAGGTTGTATTTGAGTCAGTGTTGAATACTAGAGTTAGTGAAATGATGAATTTGAAGTCTAGAAATACAAAATGATTAGAAATTAATTTCAGCTCAAGCTGAATAGTATTAAGCATATCTCAAACAACATTTGACATTATCTAGTAGCAGATATCTGATGGCAAAAGTATATTAACAGTCAATTTGCAACCAAGCTTAGAATAATTAAAATGAATAGCATTTGCAAAGTATTCAGGAATGTTTTAACAAAAATGAAGTATTTTCCTTGCAACATTAAAATATCTCTGTACTTCAGTAGTTCAGTGCATCTATTTTGAAGATTTGACTATGCATTTTGGAGGCTTCTATTATCTATTTGCTTCATTGTCAGCCCAGTAGAAGTGCTATTTCTCTGCTTTCTAATTTTTTGTACAGTCCTGTAAAATTCATTAATTAGCATGCTATCAAAAGAACCTAATTTCGCTTTTTTTCAGTCACTTTTATACTAAGACGATTTTTGAAATCTGAATGTTTGACAAGGAAACTTCTATTCTGTTCGAAAAGGAATGTTTGTCAAAAGGAGCATGCTCTTTTTTGTCTAAAAGTATACAGTATATAAGGTGGAGCTGAACAGCAAGACTGACCCTCTGTGGCCTCCAGAAGAATTTCAGTATGTATTCAGCGCTTTATTTCTTTTATTCATATGCAATTACTAGAAACTGACTTCAGGAGCAAATGGCATGTAGGTTTGTTTGAGAATGCAAGCCTTCTTCAGTTTAGTATTTGATTTCTACGGTAGCTATACTAATTTAGCTGAAGTTGAAGCACTTTCTATTGCTATAGGCAAGCTAGAACAATTTTTCATATGAAAATTTCATATGAAAAAGACATGGAAATCTAATTGTTACTCCTTTTCAGGAGAGATCCAGAATGCACGTTTTGCTGGATTCCACTTTGTATCTATCAAAAGTTCTATTAAAAAAAACAGTTTGCTGTTAGCTTTATTTCCATCCCCTTTCTTATCTTGTAAGACGTAGAATAGTAAAAGTAATACTGTATATTGATTCAAACTTTATCAAAATCTCCTTTTCAACTTATTTGTCATCTTTTACAAACTTTGTCCAATTTCTAGTTTACCAATTTGAAATATTTCCAAAGTAGAGTAATCACTAATTCTTCAATTCCTCAAAGGAAATTTTTCATTGAAAAAAATAAAAAGGGGACTAACTTACTTAAAATAATCACATGCATTTATGTGAATATTGAATTCACAAAGACATACAGTTTGGCTGATCAGCCTTTATAAATTGCCTTCAAACTGAGGAGTTTCTTCTCCCTATAAAATCAGCTTTCTTCTATCACTACATTAAAATGCTTTCCATCTACAAATTATCTAGTTGTTCAATAGGAACTTATGCTTAGCTCCAGATACAAAATTATTGGAAATAATTTTTTGGGTATCCCTGAGGAATAAGAATTATTTCAAATGATTTTTTATTTCAAAAATTGCCAATACCTACGGTAAATCCTTTAAAAGATGCATTTCTATTTCTGTTGGTTTTTAATCAATTTTTAACTCAGTTGCCCTATATACAGCTGCGTTAAATAGAAGATATATTTCAATAGCAAGAATAGACATATATTTTCCCACAGCAATACAACCATGTAAGAATCTGTGCTGCAGATATGCGTAATGGGCTGTGAAAGTAACTTTGACAGGCAGGAGGAATAGACAGTCTAGACAATGGTCTAATAACCAAAATCTGAACCCATACCAGCCATGTAATTTGAGAAAGCACCTCAATTGGGGCTTGACCTCTCCAGTCTCTGGAATGTAAAGGCATGGAGAGGAGGTATGCTTTTGGTCTTGCAAGATTCCTTTGCTATAGCCTTACAGGAAAAGTAGTATTAATATTTATAATTTTCGTTTCTTGATCTGACTGTCTTTAAGGGCTGACAATATGGTTATAGTGCACATTAATTTACTGCATCCTGATGCTAAGTATGCCATATTCTAAGAAACAATGTGGTGTTGTGATTAGGATACTAGACTAGAAAAGAATCCATCCTCAGCTACAGGAGCTCACTGAAACTTTGGACCAGTCACTCTTTCTTTCCCAGTCTATATCATAGACTGAGGACAAATGTAAAGTGGAGTAGTATTAACGCTTATCTTTAGCTCCTAGAGGAAAGGTCATCAGTTGAAGTTAGACATTAAATTATATTGAAGTGTGGATGTGTTGTATCTCAATATCACTGCAACATATGTTCTTTGCCAACTGTCTTCCAAGAGGCAGAGAAAATCTGTATTCATTTTTCTTTTATTTCAAAATAAAAAAACCAAGAGGAAAAGGAAATAATACAGAACATTAAAAAATGGATTAAAAAATACCCAACATCTAAAACTGACATCAAACCCATTCTCATGAGCATACCATACCTTATTTAAACTGTTTAAAAACAGTTTATATAATCAACTGTGCTAGAAGTATATGGAAGACATCCAAAGTAGCTGAGATATTAAATCTTAAAGTGCTTATGGCGGAAATGCCATATTGCACATTCAGGTCCCTAATTACTACAATAAGTACTGCAAAAACTGCTCACAGTTATTTTGAGCAAAAGGAGCTGAGCTTTAGGTCAGGTTAAGTGACCAGCTTCTTCAGGATCATAGATCGATTCCAAGATCCCAAAGAACCATGGTTCCCTGCTCATTCTTATTACTTTTGGAATAAGAAAATGCTATGTAATCTTACTGGAAGCAGTAAGATTACATATCATCCACTTCTTTCCATGATTGGAAAAATTAGTAAATTTTAATTACTTGAAGGAACTAATGGAAAGAACACAGTATGTTTCAGATCACCTATCTGCTTCATAGAGTGTGTGAGTCAGTTAAAAATACATCAACCCCATGCAACTGACATATTAACAACTTGCAGCAATAATACGCCTGCCAACCCAAAGGCTTACTTTTTAATAAAATATTTAATCAAAGAAGTTAAACCGGCTTTGCTCTCATTGTTGAGAGGGGAAGTATAAGTTTGAATTGGCTGCACAGTTACTAGTGCCCTTTAAATAATACTGTTAAAAACCTGTGCAGAACGCCCCAAATATGAAACTAACCAAACAAAAAGTTATTATTCCTGCCAATTTTAAGATACTTAGTTTATATAAATGCCTACGTGTTCCTTTCTTTTTAGTTTCCACTTTAAACATTGTTGCCAAGACCTTCAACAGCATATGCAGCAATACAACATAGAAAGTGTGACTTTATGCTGGTATCCAGCCATAGAAAAACATTTTCCAGTTGTTTTAAAAATAGGAATAATTGATTTTTCTATAGGATACTTTATACATTCATATAGAAATTAACACTTCTAATATTTATAATTGGAATAAGAATCTGTAATGAAGAAAACACTTCTTACATTTTTTAGAAAACTTTGCTTGACTTGGTTTGGCATTGAAAAACCTAACTTTTCCACCAAAGCCCTCAATAACAAAACTAATAAATACCAAGCCATGTTTCAACATATTCTTTCTTGGTTCATCTTACTGATTCATGTACCCTAAATGCCACTGCAGACATACATCTTATTAAATTATTTTTGTAGTTCCCTGCATCAATTGTGGTTGAAAGCAGCTTAGAATGTCAACTAGAGGTACTAACCTCTAATAAAACAGCCTAGAAAACAGAAGAAAGGATTTCCAATTTGAAAGGAGGCTACAACTTCAGAACTGTTTGCAACAGAGAAATGATAAGTACCGTAATCTGTACTTCTCCCAAACCAGTTTACAAATACTGTATTATGTGTAAACCTATTACATATAATACAGTAATGCTACTGAATTTCATCAAAAGGTAGTGATTAATGCTGAAGAATTTAGGTATGATTTTCTATAAAGCTAGTGTCAATCAATGCAGGTGCAGAATTTGATTTTATATTTACAACTAAGTAAGAACATTTTAACATTTAACATTTACAGTATGACCCATCTGGAAGAAAGTGATAAGAAAATAATAAACTATGAACTTTTAAAATGTAGTCAATTCAGTTGTGAACTGGAAAATGAAATATTGTTAAAATAAATATTTATCTAAAGAAGTTCACAAGTTGAATGTTGAGCTGGATCACTCATAAATATACAGCTGTACTTAAGGTTTATAAATTGTATAGCATTCAGAATTTTGTAGCATTTCAAGGATCTCTTCCATGTTTTCATGAATAGTAAATTCTATGAGATTTAACGTACAGTTTTTCATTGGATCCATTGGTATATTTACATGTTTTATGGTAGAGACTATTATATATAGTATTGTTTTAAGGCATCAGTGAACATCTTAGGGACTGCAACTTAGTCTCTTGATTTTCCATGGGGTCACAGGTGGGTTATCATGGTTATCAGGTGGGTGGGTGGGGGTATGGAGAGAAACATCAATGGAAGGACAGCACCTGACAACATTTCCTTCTGTTTTTTTTCATACATTGTGGTATCACTATGAAGGATAGGGAAAAAAATCCCTTGTACTCTATATGTGTTAAAACCTGCCAATCTTGGGATGCTGAGTTAATGGAGATAGTTCTTCTCTACTTAATTATCCAGTAAATTAATGAAATTGTAATAAATTGCTTAATTGCTTATGTAATAGCTTGTTTGCTTATGTAATAGCTTGTGCAATTCCCTGTACAATATGTTGTATCACTCATTGGTACCATTTTGGAGATGAAGGGGAAAAAATACCGTGTTTCCTTGAAAATATAACCTGGTCTTATAATTTTTTTTGCTTCCAAAAGAGCAATTTAGGTTTATTTTCGGAGGAAGTTTTGTTTTTTCACATACAGGAGGTGGTGAAGATGGAGGCCGATGGGGGTGGAGTGCTGCTACCACTGGCCCCGCCCTCTCTATCCCACGGTCTGCATGCGTGCAGCGGCAACAGGCCAAGCTCTCAGCGTGCCTGGAAACCCACCTTACCTGCTGGCCCTACTGCTGCTGGGACATGTCTTGGCTGCTGGCTGCTGTGTGGCTACCTGTGCTACTGCTGGACTTGTGGGGAATCTTCATCCTCCTGGCCGCACTGCTCTTGGCTGCCCTGTTGGGCTGCTCCTGCTGTTCTTGCGGCAGCCACAGGCCTCGAAGCTCTCAGCATGGCCTGGACTTTGCCTACCCTGCTTGCTGGCACTGCTGTTGCTGGGATACTTCTCAGCCATTGGCCGCCCAGCAACTACCCGTGCTGCTGCTGGCCTCATGGGAGCTCTTCGCCCTCCTGGCCACTCTGCTCTCAGACACTCTGCTGTGCTGCTCCTGCCTGGCACAGGGCAATTTGCCCCAGATCTACGTTCCGCAGCACCCCCTGCTGCTGGTGGAGCCTCACCACCGCCTTGCCTGCCACCGCCTTTGGGCTGCTGAGTGCTAGCCTGCATGCTTACTCAGTGCTGTAGTGCTGGGCTATATGGTTATGGGCTGAGCCCAGCATTCTTCAGGCACCTGGCCCTGGTGGGCATTGCGCCTCTTGTGCCAGCTGTGCGAGGTGGGCATGGGACTGCTCCTGGCTGTCTTCAGCCTCTAACTCATCTGTGACTGCTCTGCTGTCAGCTGCTGCCACCACCTCATCTTCCACCCACCTCACTGCTAAGACCCAGAAGCTACCCAGCAGCCTCACTACAAATACCTGGAGCTGCCCCATGCAATCCGCAGGCCAGGTGGTAGTGCCCTGCGCATCTTTGGAAAATGTCTGGCAGGTGGAAAGAGACAGGTGATGACCTGCCTTACCTCACCTTTTGGTGGTGGCACTGTCCTGGCGGATGGGCCAGGCCAGGTGGAAGGCGAGGCAGCAGTAGCAGCCCAGAAGCGATGGTGGAGGAGTTGGCATGGGCACTGTGGCTCCACTAATGGCCTCTGGCAAAGGAGCCCTGGCAGTCCAGCAGTGGGGGGACACTCCAGAGGTTGTAGATCTCAGCCAACTCGCCCTGCACTAAGGAGGAGCAGCTCAGAATGGGTGGGTGGTCGCCTACCAAGAGGGAGACTGCAAAGACAAGGCCCGCTTTCCCCAGAACACAAGAGGAAAGAGAGGGAAAGTAGACAGCATGTTGCCAGGCAATAGCCAGGACAGCACAGGGGTAGTGCTGCTGCAACTGAAGAAGAACCAGAACACCGATGAGCAATGGCAGATACCATAGCAGCAGCCTGAGCAAGACCCAAGCTCCAGGTCTGGCCAAGCACAAATTGTGATTGCCACCTGCTCCCAAGCCTCAAGGTGAGCTGTGGAAGAGAGGGCCCTTTGATGGTGAAGTTACCTGGCGCCATAGGCAGGGTCATGACTGGTGAGAATGTGCCAGAAACACCTCCAGGCACATGGAGATATGGGACAAGAGGCAGCTCCCGGCTCTCATTGTCTCAGCCAATCTGCAGGGCCATGATTAAGGGGCTGAGTTGGGTCCAGACCGAGCTTGGGGTGGTGCTTTACCCACATTGCCAATCCCACTGCTATGCCAAGATGCATCACGTGCTCTCTCCCATGCATAGATGCACTGGAGAAGGGGCTGAACCTCCATGAGATAACCGGGGAAGGCAAGGAGCTGCTGTGCTATGCGCCACCTCAGGGATCACTGCCTATGTTTGTGAGGAGATGCGTGGTTCGGCAGGTGGTCATTAGCTATTTCCAGAGGGCAGGGGGAATAAGTTTTCTCCTCTAGCTTTATTGCCCCCTCCTCACCCAGGGAAGGTTACAGCTTTGACTCAAGCTTTCAATTTATGTGAGCTTCTGAATCTGTATACCCAGAACCAATATATAACACCCTTCATTTAGTTACTTTTTTGTTTTGCAGTATTTTATTTTCTGCCCTTGGGTCTAATTGTGTTTGGGTGATTTACACATTTGTTATGCCCACCCACTCTGTCCCACTCTGCTTGCCCATGGCTGCTGTCAGACAGTATTGGCCCCTGCTCAATCGCTGCCTCCTGTGCTGGCCACGTCCACCACCATTCCGGCTGATGACACTCTTCACTATGGCTTATTTTTTTGGGGTAGGGCTTATATTAGATGCATGATGTAAAATCAGGTTAGGGCTTAATTTCTGGTTAGGGCTTATTTTTAGAGGAACACAGTATGCGTTCACATTTTAATATTTCTCATGCTGATATTTAACTTAGAACAGTTTTCTTTCCATTTTCATAACTCCCAATTTTGCATTCAGTTCTTTGATGATAAATGTATGAAAATTACATAAACTTGTACTTACCAAAAAAAAGTATGAAAATCAATGCCAAGATTATCTTTTAATTCAAAATGAATGAAGTAATAAGAAAAAAGAATGTGCTTTAAGAAATAGAAACACATGGATTTATCTATACCTAACAATATTTTTTACAATAATCAGAAATAGAACTTTTTTCCTGGAAAGTTAAATAATAAAGAACTGGGGGAATACTGGGAGAATATAGGCTGCTTTCTTTCATGTATTTTCCTTTTCAAAACAATGATTTCTTTCACTCTGTTGTGGGCTTTAAATTCCATTTTAATATCTATGGCATGTGAAATGCGAGAGAGATGGATTTGTATTTGCTTATTTTTTTGGAGAAGGTTTTCAAATATCTTCCAGTAATTCCTCATGGATACCCAGTCCACAGAATATGAATGAAAAATTCAACAAACAAAATTTACATAATAATATTTATAGCACAAATTGTTTGTGGGATTCAGAAACGTGAAGATATGCAATCTTCTGTTTACATTTCTGGTAAAATGTATATAAAGGCAACCTGCAAGCTAGATACTCTTGCAGAGTTATGTGAATGAAAGAATCTTAACAGAAGGCTACTGAACACACTGTAATGTTTCCTCATAATAGCTCTTTGTGATGAGATTAAAAGCAGACTTGTAATGTTCCCCCCCCCTGTCTTTTCACACTACATGTGGAATTAAGTATCCAAGGGGTGTGTGTATGGGGGGGGAGTGGGAGACAGTTCCTATGGACCTTCTTCAGACAGGTTATGCCTCAGCAATAAGGAAAAAAATCATAACGACTACTATTCTTCGACTGTAAAATCAGAGCCAATTTGGTGTAGTGGTTAAGGCACGGCAATAGAAACTGGGATTCTGTGAGTTCTAGTCCCACCTGAAGTAAAAAAAACCAGCTGGGTGATCTTGGGCCAGTCTTTCTCCCTCAGTCCTAGGAAGGGCAAATCAACATCTGAAAAACTTTGCCAAGAGAATTGCACTAGTCCAGGCAGTGGCAGAAGTCATCATTAATTAAAAGGCAGAAAATAAATAAAAATCAGGAACTTCCTCTATTGGCCTAGTCTACTATGCCTGTTATCAGAAACTGGGATATTTATACAATAAAGTTACTTTTCAAGTTTAGATCACCTGTATCCTCAGTTGAGTCCTGGCCAACAATCAACAAAATGTAGCTACTTATGCTTGCCTTCCACAATGACTGAAACAGAAAGCTTAGGGCTCCATGGGCTTGGATTCACTTGAATTCACTTGAAAGAACTTGTGATCATACTGGCACCTATGCAAGATGTCCCCCTTTCCAATAGAAATTTGTGATAAAAAATGTAAAATGAGTTTTAAATATTAAATATCTACAGATTCTCAATTTTGAAATCCCTTTCAGTAGCAGATAGGTTTAAGGAGATATCTCACTGTAAATAAAAATCCTTACATATCATGAGTAGTAAGAAATATGAGTGAAAAGGGGTAGTAATAATGTTTGAGTAGCCAATCAGTCTTGCAAGAATAAAGAGGAACAAACCCCATTTTTAAAAATGTTGCAGTACTCCTTATCTTAGTCCAATCCAAATGGATCTAAAATAAATTCTTTGGAAGCCTCAGAATATCTTTGTTGTCATTGGTGAGAGTCTTCCTTCCAGCTATCTAACTCAAGTTATGTATGGAGTTTTCATTTTTGGCTTTTAATATTTTGTGTCTTCTGAATTTAACTTTAAGATGGCTGCTTCAGGCTTTAAAAGTGCAGAGTAATGTACAAAACCACACATTTCTGCCCATTATAGAATATGAAAGGAATGTTTCCTGTGGTGGAAATAAATAGGATGGTCACCCACAGTTTCCATTGATTTAAATTCTACAGTAAATTCATGGGAATTGCAGCTGCTTAGAGTCTTTGAAATTGGTCACCGTTCACGTCCCATTGGTCATAGCCTGCATTTACCAATTGAAGTGCTTAACCTTAGGTGCCCAGTTTGAATTTTTCCTCCTTCGTTGCTTACATGATCACAGGAGTTAATTTCATTGTCAAAAGCTCACTATTCAAAAACAGTCAAGCCACCTTGAAGTTAAACTGTATGTCTAAAAATCTAAACTTCTTTCATTCTACAAGAGAGAAACTCTAAGATACTGAATCTTACAAAACATCAAATACTGGTGAATTGGGGAACTCTTTGTATTTAGGTTCTTTCATAATAATAACCAGTTGAAGAGAATTATAATCAGAATTCACATCCCAATGTGCCAATAAGTTGATGGACTTCTGTATCTGCTCTCTTGGACTTCTTTTGTGATGCCACCATAGCTCTACCTTAAAAGTAGACTTGCTCCCAGTTTCTCTGAAATGCTATGTGACTGTGCTTATCCCCAAATCTAAAACTAACTTTAGCTAAACTTGCAGCAAAATATTTATAACAAAAAGGATTACTTTGGAAAGTAGAATAGTAAATTGTACAGTTGGAATCTTTATCCTTTGATTATGTAGCTGACTGAACAAATGTATTTTGATTCATTCTGTTCTAATTTAATTTCTCTTTGCAAATGACTTGATAGCTGACCCATTTTTTATGGCTAGTACCTCTGGGAAAACAAAAAAATAAAAAAAATCTTTTAAAATGCAGTCATACTTGTTAATCATGACATTTTATGATTCATGTTCCAATTCTTTGTTTTAACAAAAAATAGGAACAGAAGTTATATAAACAGATGAAGCTTTTGCATATTCTCTTAAAATTATTGAACTTTTACTCAGTGAATTGTATTTTAATAGTAGAGCCAAGGAAAAATGTGTTCCTTCTTATTTTATAAATTGCTTTATGTTTTAACAGTCTGCAAATAAGAACTTTAAATAATGCTTCATTTTTCTTCTATATGCAAGCTTTGTTTAAGGTAGGTTTGGCTTTCTTGGAAAAAAAATTAAATGAAATAATTTTAAAATGTTACACTAGAGATTATAAGAAACTATTACTCTTTCCATGTGTGCATGACAATTTAATGTCCAAAAATGCTATTCTATAACTGTAAATATAAATATAATATAAAATATATATTTTATATAAAATATATATGTTA
>JANHFT010006971.1:3671-15321 GCA_032467955.1 Pseudoxenodon macrops | reverse complement strand
GAGCTTCATCAATTGAGACTTTCAAGAAGAGATTGGACTGCCATTTGTCAGAAATGGTGTAGGATCTCCTGCTTGAGCAGGGGGTGGTGGACTAGATGACCTATAAGGTCCCTTCCAACTCTGTTAATCTGTTAAACTGTACTACTCAGAAATCAATCTCCATTTAGTGCAACTAAAGAAGAAAGCATAGAATTACAATCTGGATGCTGAAACCCAACCATGTATTTTGGTATTCTGAAAAAACTGGGTTATATAAACCTTATACAACACCTTAAATTTATGCTTAAGTGCTATGATTCAAAATACAGTTTGGTTATCTTGACATATCAGGAAAGCATGATCCTCTGCTAGCTAATTAAAATTAGTTGCAATTCCAAGCTTTATTTATTGTCTTCCGAATGCATATAAACAGATGCTATGATTTGCATCTGTGGGGGCAAGACCTTGATAAGGACTGACAATAAGTTGTTATGTGGCTCATTTGAGAATGGTGTCTTCATACTTTTTCAAACTTGGTAGTTCCTTGATTTATGGATGATGTCACAATGGGAGTCACAATTCAAACAACAGTTTTACTCTGACTTTTAGAGTGCTTTATATTCATATATATATATATATATAGTGTTATCAGTGTGCATGGCAGTACTCAGAGAGCTGTTCTATGGTTTGAAAAATTTAGCCGTTTATAATTCAGTCAGATGGGAGCAACAAAGCAGAGAGAGAGATATTTTACCAATGGTTAACTAACAAAAACAGAGGTTAGAATTTAAAAAGAATTCAAAGAGATAATAAAAATTTGTATTGAAAATATTGCAAGATGGACAAACTAATTGTTTTATTATTTTATGAGTAATAGTGATATGTTTATTAAGATTACTAGTATGATTATGGTTATTGTTGTAACTTCACTTAAAATTAATTCTGCCCAGTCAACATGCTGTTCAGATAGACATGGAATTTTTTATGTTTTTAATGAAAAAATTTACCAATAAAACATATATTCAAAAAAAGCAGAGGGAAAAGAAAAAAGGATTAAATACTTTAATCCTTAAAAATTGTGTCCTGCACTCTCCATTCTTATAGGTCTTTCCATTTTCCATTTGTCTTCCTTGCCTGTTTGTTTATCTCTACTCCATCTTCATTTAGTACAATTCAAGATGTCATACATAATGTCCCTATCCCCTATTCTTCCCACAACAATAACCCTGTGAGATGGAGAGAGAGAGAGAGAGTAGCCTAGAGCCATTGAGTCAATTCATACTCTTCTCATTTTTTGTTCCTACATTTACTACAGCTTTTGTTAGTATAGTGCCGAATATACTTTCTCACACAAATAAGTGTTCATCAATACTTTTAACCATGATTGTTCAGGTTGCGATGAACTAGGGTTCAGTATGTGTTCAACCATCTCAAATACAGTTCATAGTGTAGTAACCTATACTATATATTAGTGGAAAATAGTTGCTGGAAGCCATTTCTTTATTTTATCAGTTAAGCTTATTTGCAGAAATATTGTTTTATCTCCTGAGATATCGCATTAAGCCCTATATATCATATTTTCCTTATCTTCTAAATATTGTAAGCTACAGGATCTCCAACACTAGGTATGTTTGAGAAAGCTTGCCATATCAGAAAATACTTCGGGTATAAAACAAGATTACTCTAAGAAAGAACTTTTTAACAAACCTGGGCTAAGCAGCGTTCCTTAATTGACTTTTTTCATTTTTTTTGCTCCTGCTTTAGTTTTGAATTATGCTTTTTATTCTTTTTTAGGGATAACGCCTCTATCAAAGGGGACCAAATGTCAGCCTGATCTCCAGAGTGCGGTGTGCGGCTTGCTTGCCCTTGGAAATGGCGAGGGTTTTTTTGGGCATTTGAGATGGGGAAGTGAGCTGGTGTGAAGTGTTCCCATGAGAATTGGAATTGCCCATCAACTGAGTGGACTTTTTTAGACTTTTCCAAGGCCAACCATCCTGGGCCTGCGGAGGCATATAACTAACATCTGCTGAAAAGGTTTCCCCACAACTTCATATTGGACGCTGATTGATCTTTTTCCGCTGGATCAAGGAATAAGGGATTTGACGTGACTTTCAATGTGTAACTTTTGCGTGGATTTTTCCCAGATCTTGCCTTGCTTTGCTACTATGAGTTCATTCTTAATAAAAGTACCTCTTTTCTAAATCCATGGAGTTGGGGGTTTTCTTTCTTAGGATTTGAACCGAGGCAGACCTGACATAGATCATAAAACAAATCTACCCGGAGTTTTCACTTGAGACACAAATGACCAAGGTGAAATTATTCTACTTCATATACATTATGCAAAGACTTAGAAGGCTGTAATGGTGGGAAAGTTGGAAGGAAAGGGAATAAGGTGACCAGCAGCAAGGTGAATGGGGCCTAATTGCAGTGGCAATGGGAGCACTGTTGGAAGATTTGAAAGACTAGATTAAGGATAGACCATCATAAATGAAATATTTATGTGGCTCCTAACAGTTGACACCTATTTGATGGAATATACCGTAATTTGTTTTTAAATGTAGACAGAAAAAGTCAGAAACAGACAGAAAGCAATATTAATATGGAAGTGACTGAAGTCACACCATGCCTCTTGGTTTGGATTTTGGTTTCGACCTAGAAATTCCAGCTGGGCTACAATTTATTCCTTAACACAAAATGGCACATTTCTTTCAGATTTGTACCAAAGTCCAAAGAAAATTGAGCTGCTTTATTTTTACTTTATTATCAGCCTTGTACACTGCCACAATCATGCAATAGTCAGAAATTGAAAAACCCATAGTATGCACAAGTATAGACAAATATAAACATCAACAAAAACAAGAAACATCTACATAAAATAAGGATGGAGATAAATGGGAGTGGTAGAGTACATTAAATAAATAGAATGCCCATCGAAATAATTCAGTTTCCAAGAATTATACAAACAACAGAAAGAGGGGAAACTATTCCAAACTGACAATGTCACCAAAGAAAAGCTACATTTTCTATTGTTAGAATCCTGTCACCTCAAACTGGGCTTCTGCACATGCGCAGAAGAAAAAAACCCAAAAAATTGGGGGGGAAACTTCCCCCAAAAAATAAATTCGGGAAAAAAGATGGCAGTGTCCATGGACCAGAACCTGCACCGTGATGTCACCAGCAGCCTACTACCTACTTGGTAGAACTGGTCCAAATCGGTAGGAACCCACCTCTGGTCCAGAGCAATTCTGAATCATTTATAAAGAATGCCCAGCCTTACACCTTAATTGTTACTCCAGCATGAACATAAAATAGGAGCTTTAGCAATGCACTTTCCTAGAGAAACTTCCAGAAAAAGAGAACTGAAAGGAAAGTCTAACAGCATAAGAAAGAGGTAAATCTCTCTGTAAAGTATCTTTTTCGTGTGGTAGTAGACTGGCCCTTTTACTGAAATTAAAAATTTTTTTAGATGAAGCATTCATATCTTATAATAATATGTCCTTGGATGCTAGTTCTCCCATATTTCACAAGAATTGTTCTGCCATGCCAAAGAAGCTTGATGAGATAAGGAAAGGTTGAAAGGCATGTAAAAACACACCTCTTAAAGGCTATGTAGCATGGTACATAGGCAAGCACTTCTTTTCATATAAAATCTTGAATTAGTAATATTGAAAACCTTATACATTCAAACAGAGCTAACTGACTCCAATTAACTTGTTGACTGGAACCCTCCATGTTTCAAAAAACGGCTCCATATGTCAACATGTAAAGATGATCTTTCCCAGCTGATGCCAGAGAGAAATTTCATGGAGCCATTTTTGGTCTAGAGGTATGTTGAGTATTTTGATACATGCATTACTAATTAAGTCTGAAAAGTTTTGAACAGGTCCAGCATTTCTTTGTATAGATTTGGAAGTGTATGAGATTGCATTTTAAAGGAAAGGTCATAAAAAAGGTTTCAAAAAGCAATTCCAATCCATAAAGAGGATCCACACAACTATTTTGGAATATAATGTTTTAGGTTTTGCCCTTTTCCCTTTTTATTTGAAGTGTTGTTTTATGTCCAAGGCAGAATTCTATATCACAACCTATTTGATATAACCTTTCTGGTAATGCAACTTTTTATAATATTGTTTTTTTCCCTTTTCTCTTCTAATATTTTCTTTCTTCCAGACAATAATGACTTCAGCCTAGAAAAAGGCTTACTGTATATGTTCCTCAAAATTTAAATTTAATCTTTAGTGGGGAAGTTTGGACAATGAGGTAAAATATGCATTATGAACTCAACCATCCTGTCCATTCAGATGACAAAAGGTTGTGAATATTCCAGACCCAAAACATTTTAGTTTAATTTAGTATATTAAGAAACAATTCTCAACTATTCTATTGCACCCTCTGTTTTGAAAAGTGAGACAGAAATAAAGGTAGTTTTCATGGATTTTAAAAGATGTTGCTGTGGATCTCTAACTGTCTTAAACAAATCTTATTGCTTGTGAATGAATGAACTGTTAAGTCACTTTAACATCTGAAAAATGAATTGTGGGTCCATGATCATCTGAGCATGTTTCAGTCTTCAAACTCTAGGCTGTAATTTTGGAGTAATGTGACTTTTCTCTATTCAAACGTTTCTTCAAATAGGGCCTTGCAAAACTTGAGAGAAACTAGTCTATGTTATTGAAAATCTAGATTACTAGCCACTAAATTACTGGAGTAATCATTTAGTTCCAACTGAATTATAAAATATTTGTGTCTGTCTTGTTTGAATTTCAACAAAACCTCAGTTTATTTTTTATTTACTTAATTTATACCTTGCTTATCACATTAAGAAAAAGATAAATGTGTTGGCTTGCATGTTGTTCAGAGATGGGTTCCTGCCAGTTCAAACCGGTTCTACCAAGTAGGTAGTAGGCCTCTGGTGACGTCACGGAGCCGATTCTGCTGCTCCGTGGGTGCTGCCATCTTTTTTTTGGAAAGTTTTTTTGGGGGAATTTTTTTTTATTTTTCTCGGATTTTTTTCTTCTGCGCATGTGCAGAAGCTGAGTTTCTAGCACTGCGCATGCGTCACCATCTTGGTTTTGGCCTTTTTTGGGGGGGACTTTTTCAGGGCTTTTTTCTACTGCACATGCGCGTGTGCACAAGGTATGCCCACGCAGCGTGGGAGGCAGCAAAATGCCGGCGATGTAAGTTAGAACCCACCCCTGATGTGGTTGTGTATTGGAATTCTACACTGAAATCCAGTGCTGACTGAAAAAAGGGCAATTTTCCAGACAAATTACATAGGCAGTATCACTGCAATGGTACAATTACCTAAAAGCTGACTAAGTTCCAAGATGCCTTCACAAGTGCAAGACCCTAGAGATATTTGCAGAAACAAGGTGACAATACCTGTTCTTGCTGAACCTGTCTTCCAATCTAGCTTCTTAGAGTGGTAGGATGGCATGATTTGGAAATACCTAGAAGCCATTCTAGACTAATTTCAGCATGCTGTTGTTTAAAATATTGTTTTAGAAAATAATTAAAATAGCAAAAATGAAACATTGATTGAGGTAACTATTTCTGTCTTCTTAATTTCTCTTATGTTCTGTGTCACATACGTAATAACCCAAAGCCACTAGGAAGCTGGAGGTTCATTGGCTGAAGTGAAGATGACTAGTCCAGGGGGAATATGCCTCATTCTACAACAAGCCATGGGTTTATGTTAGTACAGGCAATGGAATTCCTTCTCCAGTGCTGAGTAGCTTTCTTTACTTTTCTACTACTTTTGCTATCTCCATTAGCTACAAGAAAAATGGAGGACTAAAGACAGGAGTAGAGGGCACAGATAGCAGTGGCAAAATAGCTTCAGATGAGATGAAGAGTCCTTCAATATATTTTAGTGGTGCTGGAAATGAGGACATGGTATATTAGCATTATTCTATTAACAGAAACGGCAACAGTTCTTTTTCTTCACAAAAAGCATTGTGATACCTAACTTTGCTCAAGTTTGCCATTTTGTTGTTAAATCCCATGAATGAAACTTATCAGAAAGAAGCAGTAAAGGACCAAAAGATCAGAGGTAGGAGAAGATTAAAATATTATTAGTTTCACCACTGCTTTCTATGTTGTTTTCTTCTGAAGTAAATTTTTATTAATTGCTTTCATTGTTTATTGCAAGTTACTTATGAATGAGAATTACCTGCCTCTTTTCAAGTCACCAAACAGATCTTCAGTCAAAGAGTGCTTTGGATTATGGAGTAAACCAACAGCTCATAGCAAAAGAAAGTGTTTGCTGGCATATATCCTTATACATATGGCACGCATATCCTATTCTACAAGAACTGAGACATTCCTATAGGTCACATCCAGAAAGGCCTATACGAGAATGTCCAGGATTTCTGTATGAACTTACTGTCCTGGAAAGGTAATTTCTGGATCCAGAATCAAGTCTCAAGTGTTCCTATCATGTTTCTTATTGATGCCCCTTTTAGCCAATCTAGTAAGCAAAACAATATGTGATGTTGATAGTCAGCTATCATGAAGAAGCTTGTTCTCCATCTAACATTTCCTGCATGTGCAGTTACTAGTAATAAACATGTCTGCCACTGCTTGACAGAAGATTCAAATAGCATTTTAAAAGGTTTTGTCTGTCTATCTAATGTAACATTTGTCTTCCAGCCAGTAGAGAAACTAGACCTATCTAGTTTCTGTGTGAGGCAGAAAGGAGTACAAATATTAAGGTGGGAAAAGAATAGTAGAAAGCATGGTGAAGGTTTATGACTGAAATGATCAAAGATGGTGTAGCAGTAAGCTTTCCAAAGCACAGTGTTCCATAGTTTGAGCATTGAACCTTATCTGGATCAGATAATTCTATATAATTATAGAAACCCATAAAGATATTGTTACACAGGCAAGGAAGATAGTTGAACTAATACATGTAAATATGCATCCTTTTTGCAAGACGAAGCAGGAAAATCTGCATCCAAAGCCTGGTACTCTTTTGAATAATAGAATATTCTGCCAGCAAAGGGAAAGCATCTTTGAAAAATAAAGCTATTATTGTAGTTTGTTCTTCTTTCCCTCAAAAGGAGTTTAAACTTCAGAAGTAAATGTATATATTCTGAAAGGGTTGAGTTTACTTTGCTATAGTGGTCTCTTTGGATCCCTTTAGTGGAGAAGACTACTACTCACTTTCCACAGTTAACATCTACGTTGAGGTTTCTTTCTCTTTTTTTTAAAATCATGCCTTTAGGGGTTGTAGGGACCTTGCTGTGATTTACATAACTTGCTGTAAGCTGGCATGGCAGACACCAATTATCGGCAGCTTTGGAACACTGCTACCTGTAGCTCTCAGTGGAAACCATGTTTCGGTTGTATTAAATCTGTACAGAAATGACAGTAGGGGGAAAAGGAGAAAAATAAATGGTGCTGTGAGTGTTACACGTAAACCTTTGGGAACAACATAGTAAGAAGAAGTGGGATCCTGGGAATTCAGTTTTGCTGAGCTTGAACTAGCCAAAATTGGGAATGCATGAGTGTATTTGTGTGCACAGCAAAATAATTCGGGAAATGTGGAGCAACTTTCTAAGTACCAGTGATAATCTGCTTCCTAGGTAATTCTCTAGAAAGTTAAAATGCTTGTTACAATTTAGTTCAGTGTGGAAAATAGGCCAGTTGGACAGATTAAATAATACAGTTATACAAGTACAAAGTAATATTCTAATCATGTGTAGGTGTGCATGAGGATGATGAAATGTGATATTTGATAGAAATTAATTCCATAATGTCTAACTTAGTAAAATGGACCAATCGGGAGGTTTAAACTGAATTTAGAGTGCTGTATTGAGTCTCAAGTAGGCTTTATATTTTGCTGGAATTTTCCTAAATTCTCTGAATGCATCCATTGGTTTTTCCAGGGCTCTCATTTTTATACTACTGGAAACAGCAGGGGCCGGTGGATGTAGCCAATAGTTTGCCATGCTTTAACCAAAGCAAGAGTTAATTTAGAGATTTCATCTCTCTGACCTTGCAGTAGCCTAGTGAAATGTATTCTAATTTCCCTTCCATCACCTCCATATTTTAAAGGAGTCATATTAAGCTTTGCAGGCTACCAAGATGCAAATAATTTTAGAGTGTTTTTGCAGCTATTATTAAGATTCAAGTCTTGATTTTTTTCTTTCCCTCCATTATAAATAGTGCCTCAAAGATCTGTGATAACCACTTTGTTAAGTATTGGGTTCAAGAGATTAAGGGCAATGACTGGCATATAGTTCACTTTTATTTCCATCTCTCCAACCTCACATCGCTATACATCTGTTTTGTTGATTCAGAAGAGCCCTTGAGCTGCTTGGCAGTTGATTTTGACAAGTGCTACAATTTGAAATGGGTAGATAATTTGCTAAGATGATTTCAAAGTACAGAAATTATAATTTTGAGTAGATATTACCTTTCCTTATGATCAGACATTTCATATAATATACCATGCACTTAAGTATCTCAATCAAATTTCCCCCTTTTATAATATTACATTCTTTTCATCTAACAGAGCAATGTTACCATAAATTAAAATATTGTTCTAAATATGCTATGTTTTCTCTCAGCCCCACTTGGTGAAGAAAATTGAAAGAAAGATGGATTAAAAAAAATATTCGTAACCTTCTCTTCAAAGCTATTTGGTTTGGGATTTAATTAAACAGTAAGACATGATGGGTCTGTACAGGAGGGCTCATTAATGCACACCTTGGGTGCATTTCAGTTCTTGCTTCTTGCATTGCTGAGGTGTGGATTAATCAGTATTATCCCTTGGCCAGAGCATTTATTGTGATTATAAAATGACCACTTGGAAAAAATAATAAAACAAAATGTTCGGGCACCAAAAAATGGTCATCTATCATGTCTGATGATTAGGAGTTAAGAGCCACATTTAAAAAAAAAGAAAAGAAGATGACACTGAGTAACTTCATGTTTTATGCAGTGGTGCAAATAGATTTTTTTTCCCTGTTCAGAAAAACTACCTGATTCTCTAAACTCTTTTGTTCTACAGCGAACTTTAACCCAAGATGAGAAAGGATAAAGGTTATAGGTTTATACTGAACTGCTGTATCCAAGCTAGATATAGTGGGATTGGGAACAGCCACATTTATTTAATTATGTCTCTTCCAGTATTTGTGTGCTAAATGAGATGGATATGTGTATTCTGTACAACCACTCAGATGTGAAAGCAAAATTATTTGGAATGTGCAGGAACACTCCCATAGTATATGTGTGCATCTCTTAAACCCAACATGTCCCTGAAGGTAGCCATGAGTTCCCAGAAAGAGGTCAGATTCTTTAAAAATGCAGAAAGACCACTGGGAGCTCTGAAGCACCTATTTGCCTTCAAGATGAAACTTTTAGATAGCCTATACACAAACATAATTAAAAAGAGATGTAAACCTAAATGTCTGAATGCTCACTTAGCTTGGGTCCCTTTAAAATCACCCTCATGCCATTGTAGAAGAGCAGATCAAATGCTTGAAGTGCAGGTGACCTTTCCTGTAACTGATTTCCTATAACAGTACACCTTTTTGGTGCCGAGTGCCCATTCCCAAAATGCAATGCAAGTGCTCCCTGTGCATGCACCCTCTGGGCATGCACCCCACCCCCTCACCCATTTTTGGCTTCCAGGTTGGTGCTGGAGGCTTTCCAGGTCCAAAAAGAGGCAGGGGTGTGTGCACGCATGCAAACTCCCAAAATGCAATGTGACTGCCTCCCACACATGCCTGCAAGTGTCCCCCGCATGTGCGTATGCATCTCCTGCATGCGCCCCGCTCCCGCACATGTGATGCAGAGACCTGAAGACCAGCTGGCTGGCAGGAGGCACATGTGCATGCATGGTGGAGCTAGGCTGGGGCAACAGCTGCTGTGTCCGCAGTGAAGGCTCTATGTGTCACCTTGGCACACGTGCCATAGGTTCCCCATAACAGTCCTATAACATAATATTGACAACTTTGATCAACTCTTCCCGGTATAAGAAACCTTTCCCTGCTCATTTTAATTATAAATACTAGGTACTGAAATGGAAGTTTAGATATAATCTTTGTTGCCGAGTTGTGGTACTTTCTACCTTGAAAGAATTAAGAAGTGCAAGGTTGCCTAATTGTATTAATCCCATCTACTCTAGCTTTCTTTCTTTTTTTAATAATATTTTTTATTTTTTTAAACAACTGTCAGACAATACACATAAATAACATACATACAATTCCTTTCTGTGACAGTTTCGTATTAGTACACTTCTATTATTTACATTTTCCCCTTACATTTTCTATTACAATATCATTATAATTCTTAGTCCCTTTTTCCCTTTTATTTCTATTTATTTATAGCCATCTATTTTTTGCATATATATTATTTCCCCTTCTATTATCATTTATTCCTTATCTCCAACCATTTGTACCATTTACCCCATATTATATAATATTCAGTATCTTCTTTTTCTTTTAATTCTTTTGTTAATTTATCTATCTCTGCGCAGTCTAGGATCTTTCCTATTATTTCTCCCTCTGTTGGTGTCTTTTCTTCTTTCCACTTCTGTGTGTATACTATTCTTGCTACCATTATAATATGCAATATTAAATATTTTATCTCTTTGGTATAATTTCTCTTAAATATCCCTAATAAATATAATTCTGGTCTCCACTCTATCGGCTGGCTGGCAATTTCTTCCAGCCATATTTTAATTCTAATCCAATATTTTTTGGCCAAAGGACATGTCCACCATTGATGGTAATACGTTCCATATCCTTTCTTGCATTTCCAGCATAGCGGTGAGTTGTTTGGAAACATTTTAGCGATTCTAGCAGGTGGGAGATGCCATCTGTAAAACATCTTCCACTATTTTCCTTATATGCCATTGCCATTGTCAATTTTATATTTGTTTTCCACATTTTTTTCCCACTTCTCCAATTCAATGTTGTAAGTAAAATTTCTTGCCCATTTTATCATTGTGTTTTTAACTACTTCATCTCCCAATTTGTGTCTTCATAGGTATTGGTATATCTTACTAATTCATTTTTCCCCGCAGAGCAAGTTTCGATAGAGTGGCTTGCTATGTTGCCCGGTCTGCTATCAATGAGTAAGTATCTTACTCATGGGCTTAACGTGTTGTACAGTAACTTCTCCTCTATCCTACATAACCGATAGCGAGCAAAACACTTCCAAAAAGGCCCGTAAACATTTCTCCCTTTCCATCCACTGCAAACAACAGTGACTGACAACAAAGCCACAATCTGCTTCCACCATTAAAACAGAACCCCAACCAATGACCTTGTTCCCAATCATCAAAAATTCTGGCGACAGCTCTGGCTGACAAAGATTGAGAGGAGTCCATCTTCCTTTCCAAAAATGAATGTAATGTCTGCAGGATGGCATTAGTGCCATTTTGACATTACATTAGTGCCAAATGATGCCCGGTTATGTTGCTGGGACTCATTCAACATCAATCAAGCAAGGCCTTTGCTGGAGAGATAGAGGCAATCTCACCTCCTGCAATCATTGTGGTTTTTTTTATTTTTTTATTTATATATATATCGCCAAGATATTCTCAATCTTACACGGGAAAAGACCTGAATACTGCAAGACTTGCATATATATATATATATATATATATATGTAGGTATTTTGTTGTTCGGGTTCTTTCCCGTGTAGAATCAAAGGTGCC